>JAVJIF010009047.1:0-183208 GCA_038442645.1 Agave tequilana | reverse complement strand
CAAAAAAAAAAATTCTAACCTAAGTTAGGGTAGACTTATGACCTAGACGACTCCTAACTGATAGACTGTCCACGGGAGGTTTAGTGTAGACTTTGACCACAAGCTAATCAGCCAGGAAAGGTCAAGGTTGGTGGGAGGTTTTCCGTCAGAGACGTTCCTTAATTAAGTAACCAGCAACCTTCGGGCTTTCGGCCCTCAATCCCTTTCCTAAACACTGATTTTACAAGAGTCAATTTCCAACACTTTTCCCCTTAGGATAATCTCCTAAATGAGTCCGAGATGTCCCTAGGGCCAACGTCTACTTTTTTTTTTATTAAATTAGGCTTGGGTTAGTGAGTGCTCGGATTGTGGTTTTCGGGCTAAGGAAAGGGTAATGAACTCCCTACCTTATCTTATTTACGGGTTATGCCCTTAGAATTGATTTGTGCAAGTGTACAAGAAATATCACTAAGATTCACTCAAAGCATGAAAATCAAGCAAGAGATGATTCCTAGTCTATATGCAATGCGAAACGTACCTTGCCTCCAGCACTCTTCAACAGTAAAAGTAAAGAATTGAAAGACACGTGCCTAAAAATGCAAATGTCTAAACAATTTTTAACAATTTCAACCAATTTTTTACTGTTGTTTAATTAAGCAGGAGTATGGTGAAGAATACAGGAAATTATGTATAGCAGCAGATGTATTTTGCAGAGAAGCAAGCCCTGCAGAAATTAGGTCAGTAGTGAGCTCAGTATTGTCGCAGATCTGCGGCAAAATTCCAGAATCTGCGGCAAAACTGAGGGATCTTGGTCTCTGCTTTCTAGAGCAGAGGCCCAGGTCCACTTGTATGTCACTGCAATGCAAGATTTCTGTTTCTTCAACCTGTAACCTGCAACAGAGAAGAAGATTCGTTTAGTTCTTCACTTTAAACCTAAAACGTTGCTCTCCCCGGCAACGGCGCCATTTTGATTAGACGAGAAAGGTGTATGTAAATGTGTTCGATGTATCCCTTTCTTATCTCCGTTATAGCATAAGGCTATACCGAGTCGATTCTCAGGGAGGGCTCGCGATGGAAGCTTTGACGAGTGGTAGTGAAGACAACAAACGAAGATTCTTCTATGCTAATAAAAATAATGAATCAAATGAAAAAGAAACTAAAGGGATGGATATATTCATGATGGAAATAGTCGGAAAAGAAAAACAAGATTTGATTTGGTATTCACACTAAAAGAAAAGAAACTTAAAGAAGCAAACCATGACTAGCTTACCTTACTACCTTACCAAAGCTTACCAAACTCCGTGATAGTGAAGGCGTGCCTCATGTTGTCACTCCATCGGCGTAGGTTTCGTCTTGCGTGTTGATCTAATTACTTTCTCATGTAGATGAAGGGTGGTTTAACCCATCGGAGAAGAGAAGACCATCCAACTTGCAAGATGAAATAAAGCAATCACCCATGAGTTAGTGAAGATGGCAAGGCTAGTGGTTAGCTAGTACATGAGAAAGAATTAGCTACAAGCCATAAGAAAAGTAAAACAAGCATGAATTAAATTGCAAGGATTTAAAGCAAGCAAGTAAAGAAAGCAATTAAGAAAGCAAGTAAACTAGAACCAAGCTCAAGTAGAGGAAGGAGAATGGATGAATCCTTGTTGCTTCAAGTTGTCACACCTTGATTACACAAGCTCTCTCTCTCTCACAATCTCTCTCTTTTACAAAGTATCTAGGGAAGAAGAAGAGGGACTAAAGAACTAAACCTAGAGAAAAACCTATGAAAATTACAACAACTAACAATTTCTCCTCTCTTCTCCATTCAGTCTTTGCTCGCAGGTCCTTGGTCCATATTTATAGGCCCTGAGAGAACTCTCCAGAAGACGAACAGGTGGCCAAAATCTGGATCTCAACGGCCCTAGATTTGCGGCAAAATGGCGGCAAAATCCCGGATTTTGCGGCAATATCTCAACCGTTTGGCAACAACTTTCTGTTGTGAGTTGGTTGCGAGGTTGTTATCCACGTGGTCTTCTAGAATCTTGAGTTGTTGCGCGGATCTCTCTGGATTCTAAATTCAAACTTGGGCTTTATCTTGGGCTTGAAATTTAATCTCTTTAATTATTGCTAATTAAAGTGATTATTGGGCTTTCTCCTATTTGAGTTGTGGACCTGTAAAAATATAGAGAAGATGAGTAAAAATCATATATTTATTTGCAATATGCATGGGGATTATGTGGTAAAATATGCAATATTGTGTATCAATCAGTTTTCACGTATTTTCTCAACCAAACTAAGGTAATTGTTTCTTTCTTTTCTTTTATTTCTGTAGATTAAGTCACCAACACCTCATCTACCAACTCTTTCTTTCCCGACTCATCTTCTATTTCTCCATCTTCTTACCTACCGCTTTCTTCCTAACCTAACTTTTCCTTTTAATAACTAAAAAAAAGAAATTTTTAGAGAACTAACTTAAACGCTATCGCTAGTCCCTCCCTGAGGATCACGACCCGTATAGCCATTGCTACCGCGGATTAGAATTGAGCACCCTGCACTATTATTTTAAATTCTGATATTCTATATTTTGTGTGCAGGTAAAAATCTCAATCAGTCAACCAGAGAAGCTCTGAGGGAAGCCCTAACTAATGCTGAGGTCTTCATGACCCATATACTGGCTGGACCACGGGAGAAAGATATAAAGGATTGCCTCCATGCCTCCCAAAATGCTCCCTGCATCATCTTCACGGCAGATGATATGCAGGTTAAGGGGAAACATGATCCGCCCCTATACTTCACAGGGTATATTGGATCATCTGAAGTAAGCCGCATTCAGGTAGATCTAGGATCCGCGTTAAGCATTATACCTCACCAGATTATGCAACATTTAGGGATTCCTACCCACCGATTGAGCGCTACCCAGACTACCATTTATGGTTTCAATGCCAATGGTACGCGCCCAATGGAGAAGATCAAGCTCAAATGCCAATTGGGGACTTAAAGTCTGAAGTGACGTGCTATGTGATCGATGCTGACACTTCATACAATTTGCTGCTTGGATGACCATGGATTCATCGTAATTCCATCGTCCCCTCCACTCTCTACCAAGTTATGAAATATATTGACAGAAGTGGGAAGGTATGAACGTTGATTGCTAAAAGGCATCCGTTCAAGGGGGTAGAGAACTATTTCATAGACTCTCTCTTGTACCAGAACTCTCTGAAAATAAATGAGAACCTACAACCAGAGGAACCAAACTCTGGTAATGAAGCTGACACCGATCCAGAGAAAGAAGAGTGCATGTAGGAATTAGATCCACTTGTAACAAGCATTAATAAGCTCGATGTTAATAACACCACCAATGATGTAGGCAGGTGGTATATTAATGAAGAGTTAAATTTGACTTACTTTCCTGTGCTTGCTTCTGATTTAGTGTCATTAGACACTAGTATTGAAGTGGATAATGACCCTTGGTCAGCAATGAATGCTCTGACATCATTGCATATATCAATGAAGTCATCCTTCGAAACGTACCAAGATGTCGGTGATGCGCAAGAATCAATATTCGTGGTCCCAGTAAGATGCAAAGGCCAAAAACCAATCCTTTTCAGACAAACCAAGTCCGAACTGATGTCTCGTGAAGAGTCAGAAAGCGAGAATGAACCTCCTCAGTTCACCCATTATGAGCCAATATACTCAGAATGATGGAAAGCATGAGGTATGATCTGATGAACGGTCCTGGGTTGAACTTCAGCAAAGGAAGAAGAACACTACTCCGGTCTTTCGTTCTGAAAGGGAAAACCCCTGATTATTACCATCAAACTCACAGGGGTTTGGGTTATGTGTCAACCCCAATTCTGTCAGCTTCTGAGTCTGAAAAGTTACTATACCATAACTACTCATCTGACACGTCATTGTGGGAGTCAGATGTTAGTGTTGGCAACCTCTTTGGAGAACTTTCAGTATATATGGTTTCAGCAAGCCACCTGGAAGACAGAGATGAAGAAATGATCCAGTCTGATACAGATCCTTGGATCAAACACCTAAATACTCTCTGGGATACTCGCTTTGAATAGCGCGAGCCACCCACAGAGGATAAAGTTGCCCAGATTAATTTAGGAGATGAGGCTAATCCTAAGCCTATCTTTATAAGCGAAAGCCTATCATCCTCTGAGAAAGAAGATTTAATATCTCTTGTGCGAGAGTATATAGATGTTTTTGCTTGGAATTATGAGGACATCCCTGGGCTTGATCCACGAGTGGCTATGCATCGCCTTAACATTAATTCAGACGTGGAGCCAGTCAAACAACAGCAGCGATGGTTCCGTCCAGAAATAATAGAAGCAATCTAGTCAGAAGTCAAAAAACTCATAAACTCTGGCTTCATTAGGGAAGAGCAACATCCTGGTTAGGTAGCCAATATTGTCCCCGTTGCCAAAAAGAACGAAAAGATTCAGATTTGCATTGATTTTCGCGATCTAAATGAGGCCTATCCCAAAGACGAATTCCCTCTCCCAATCACGGATGTCATGATTGACAATACGTGCGGGTTTTAGCGAATGTCCTCCATGGATGGATTCTCAGGGTATAATCAAATCAAAATGTATCCTAATGATGAAAAACATACTTCTTTTAGGACATCACTGGGGGTATATTACTATACTGTCATGCCCTTCGGACTGAAGAATGCGAGGGCAACATATCAGAGAGCTATGAATGTAATTTTCCACGATCACATGCGTAAAACAGTGGAATGCTATGTTGACGACATTGCAGTGAAAAGCCGTACCAAAGGTGATTACATAGCCGATCTGAAGACAATCTTTAAAATCATGTGGGCACATCAGTTGAAAATGAACCCCACCAAATCCTTCCTGGGGGTGGCCAGCAACAAATTCCTAGGGTTCATGGCAACTTTCAAAGGAATTCATTTAGACCCGAAAAAGTTTGCGCTATCTAGGAGATGCAACCTCCAAGGAACCTCAGGGAGCTTAGGGGATTGCAAGGATGACTGGCATATATCCGAAGGTTTATCTCAAATCTCTCTGAAAGATGCCAACTCTTTACCAAATTGATGAAAAAGGATGTCTCATTCATCTGGGATGATGCTTGCCAATAAGCATTCGAGGAAATCAAACGATACCTCACGCAACCACCGGTCCTTACAGCTTTGGTGTCCAGAAAACCTTTCCTGATATATGTTCGAGTGATGGATCATTCTTTAGGAGCTTTGCTAGCCCAGAATAACTGATCAGGGACATGAGCAAACAATCTACTATCTGAGTAGGACTATGATCGGAGCTGAGTATCAGTATATCCTGATCAAAAAGGAATGTTTGGCATTGGTATTCGCTATGCAAAAAATGCGACACTACTTGGTGGGCCAGAATATAAACGTCATATCAAGGGTTAACCCTTTGAAGTTACTCATGACGAAGCCATCGTCACTAAACGGTCGACTGACAAAATGGGCCATACTGCTATCCCATTATAAAATGCGCTTTTTACCACAAAAAGCCGTGAAGGGACAAGCGGTGACAAATTTCCTGGCTGAGCATCCAGATCCGAACACAACCGAACTTTACGAGGATCTTTCAGACGAAGTCGCTGAAGTTTGTCTGACCCAGAAATCTTTTGAAAGATAAGTGTGGCAACTCTTCTTCGACGGTGAATTGAGAACAGGTCACAAGGGCATGTCATAGCCGAAGTGGGGATAGTACTCGTCTCCCCACAGAACTATATGATTCCTTGAGCTTTCTCTTTAACTGAGCCATGCTCCAACAACATAGCGGAATACAATGCCCTCTTGATTAGAATGCAAATCGCCAATGAGATTGGTGTTAAAAATCTCGAGGCATATGGTGACTATAAACTCATCGTTAACCAAGTTCGCGGGGAGTACGAAGTCAGACATGAAGACTTAATACCATATTATAAGGCAACTATCTCTATAGCCGAGGGTTCGGAAACTTTTACATCGACCATGTACCACGCCAGCAAAATGCGCATACAGATGCACTGGCATCTCTCGCTGCCTCTTTAGCCCTTCCAGCTGGAGTAGTAGAGATACTTGTCTACAGCCATGATTTGTACTGCCCAAGAATCGCTTTTGAAGATCACCGAAAGCCCACAAGAAATTGTCAAGTCAAAGAAGCTCTTGAGTCGTCAGCCAGTCTAGAGCCTAGAGATTGGCGATTCCCTTACATTGACTATGCCTTGTACGACATCCTCCCTGATGATCCCATAGAAGCGTCCGCCATTAGAAGGAAAGCCCCCAAATTCTACTATAATGTGATCGTGCAAACACTGTATCGTCGATCACATGATGGGATCTTTCTCCGCTGTTTGTCACAAAAAGAGGCGCAGGAGGTACTCAAAGAAGCGCATGACGACATGTGTGGAGCTCACCAACCTGATCCAAAGCTTAGGGATCGACTCTGAAGATTAGGATATTATTAGCCTAGGATGATCCCTGACGCCATCACTTATGCCAAACGATGTCACGCCTGTCAAGTCCATGGTGATTTTATCCATCAAACACTAGGGTATCATCGCTCTACAACTTCTACCTAACCATTTGATATGAGGGGGATGGACGTAGTCGGCCATATAAGCCCACCATCATTCAAAGGACACCGGTTTATTTTAGCCATAACCGATTACTTCTCTAAATGGGCCAAAGCTATCCCTTTGAGGGAAGTAAAGACATGTAATGTAATCAAATTCGTTAAACATCACGTCATCTACCGTTTTGTGTGCCACGATGAATTATCCACACAAGGGGCCCAATTTGTCAGTCAGGCTTTTCAGAGGTTCTGCAACAAGTTCAAAATTCAGAGTGTGTCCTCAACGGCATACTATCCAGCAGCTAACGACCTTGCAGAAGCTTTCAACAAGACTATTGGCAAGCTTCTCAAGAAATTCGTCTCAAAAAGCCAACATGATTGGGACGACAATTAGGTGAATGCTTATGGGCCTGTCGCACGATAGTACGAACCCCAACAAAGACTACACCATTCTCCTTGATATATGTGAGGCTGTACTCCTATTAGAAATTCAAATCTCATCTTTAAAAGTCACCTTGACAGCAGAGATGATAGATGAGGAGAAACATAAACTGCGACTCTAAGAACTGGAGGCTTTAGATGATAAACGTCTACAAGCCTAACAGCAAATTGAGCTCTACCAAGTTTGAATTACCAGAGCCTTCAACAAGAAAATTAAGGAGCGAACTTTCAAGAAAGGTGACCTTGTCTTAGCTGTCAGAAGACTTATGGTAATGACACATAAGACAAAAAGAAAATTCCAACCCAAATGGGAAGGACCATTTGTAGTGGAGTCGGTCTACTCAAATGGAGCATTTCGCCTCTTAACCTCAAACGTGATACGCTCATGATACCAATCAACAGTAATTCTTGAAGAAATACTACCCTTGATAGCACCCTTCCCCCGATCAAGTTAATACTGCACCTCTGATCAAAACTCCAGATCCCAAAAGAGCTTCTTTCCTTTATTAGATCGAGCACTTGTTGCATCATGATGCATGATGTAAATACTGAGAAAGAAACAAAAAGCGAAACTCTAGTTTTTAACCTAGTTACTCTTCTGACGGACCTCCGATGCATCTGACGGCCAAGAATAGAGGAAAATGTTGGCTTTTAAGCCCAACATAAGTCTTTAACAACTCATCATGCTGAGGGGAGTAGCATGGCTAGCCCAACTCAAACGGTAGTTGATAAAGACACACCAAATCCGTTGATAGCTGAGGGTTTGCTAAAAATCCTAGTGGTCTTGATCCCACTCTCTCCTTCAAAATCTTTTACCAATTCTCACCCACAAAATGGTAGGATCACAAAAAATATCGATGTTCATCTCCTTAATGAAATGAACTGAATTCTGTCACATTAATATTAAACCTCTGACAATTAAAAACTTCAATACTCCCCAGCAAGTACAAACTACTTGTCTCAACTCTATATGGAGTAGCAAGTCTTCAATTTGTCAAGTTAACACTACACCTCTGACATTCTAAACTTCACTTGTCAATTCTCATCAATGGAATGACAAATCCTCATGCTCATACTGCAAATCGACTACTGTCAGGTTAACATCACACCTCTAACAAATTACTGTTAAGTTTAACACTACACCTCTAACAGTGATTGAGTTGCTGCTAAGTTCAATATTAAACCCCTGACAGTTATTTTTCCTTAGGCTTCCATATCAAAGCTGAGATGGGCGATGCTAAGTTTAACATCACACCTCTAACGTCCAGTTCATTGCTAAATTCAATAATACACCTATGGCCATGACTTTCCCTCAGACTTCCTTGTCAAAGTCGAGATGACTAATGCCAAGTTCAAAATTACACCTCTAGCATTACCCTCACTGCCAAGTTTAACATTACACCTATGACAGTGATGCTTTCAGTTTTCTTGAATGAAGCTGAAACACTCTTGAGTCTAGTTAATATTACCCCTCTGACTCACATCCTTGTCAAGTTAACATCACACTTCTGACAAGATTTAATTCAACCCGTTAAGTTAATATCACACCTTTAATGGTAAAAGTTCTCCTAAATCCCCCGCGAGTCTAGTCTCACTTGTTATTCTTATCAACAAAATAACAAGTCCACTTAAAAACATTGTTAGGTTAACATTACACCTCTAATAGTGTTTTCATTAAATCTCCAGCTGAGTCTTAGTCAAGTTAATACCAAACCTCTGATGAAAACTCCATTATAATCCTCCGTGGGGGTACAAATTTCACTTGTCATTCTCATTTATAGATTGGCAGGTCCACAAGAACTATCCTACTCCTGTCTAGTTAATATCACACCTCTGACAGCATTCTTGAATTCCTGAAATAGGATTTTTCCCAAAACATTGACCTGTTAAGATTATTATCACATTTTTAACAAGTAAAAGGTCCTTACTTCTATTTATCTGATTTTCAATGCGAAAAAGGAATCCAAGACAATATAAAAAGACAAGAAAAAGTGTCACTTTTATTTATATTCAAACATATGAAAGTGATACAAGACGCTCTCTTATACAATAAGATTGAGTGTTACAATAAAAGAAGTCCCTCTCTCTCAGCAAAAGGTTGCACTCACTCCCTAAGACATTTACACTACTCCAAATACAAGATGTTTGGAAGAGTGCCAAAGAAAGACTGATCAATGTGGAGACGATCGGATGCTTATTACACCATGATGCATGATGTAAACACTGAAGAAGTTCATTGCTGACCGATACTAATGGTGTTTCTTGAGGTCGAAATGCAGAAGAATATTCTGATTCCACCCGACCAACTGGTGTAGGCCATGATCCTTCGTTGATGAATATCTCCACCACCAGAAAGTTATCTAATGAGCATAGGTTTTTCGTCGATGTCACTTCCGGGGATAAGATTGGTGAAGGGAGGATCCGAGGCCTTACAGGTGACGTCCTCTTTTCCGTGACCTACAAAAGTACCATACCCACCACCATACCCACTATGACCATGACAAACTAGGGGGTACTACCAGTGCATCATGTCCAATAAGGCCTTGACGGATGTCATCAATCGCGCAAATCCTCCTCGTCCATGAACAGGAGCCTTGATTTCTCTAGTGCTCGGCCATCAACCAAGCTCGTTGGTCGAAATATTCTCACAAGGGCCCAACGAAGATGCAAAAGGCTGACTGAAACTGCCATAATCTACAAGGAACAAAAATCAGAAGGTTAAAATTCTATTAAAGTAGAAACAGAAATATAAAAGCAGATGCGGTTTGAAGTAGTAAACTTCAAACGCAGAAATGATCAGTGCAGAAATTCTAATGTTCTGTCAAGGCAACAACATAAAAATTGAGGGACAGACGCGGTTGAAGATATGGACTTCAGACGCAGATTTAACTAGCACAGATCTGAATGTGGTCTGGTTTTAGACCTGCGCCCAAAATACGAGACGCAAGGTAGACCAGACGCAGAAGTCGCCACACCCGCGTTTGAGAAATAGGGGTTGCCACATCCAAGTCCAGAGGCCTCGAAAGAATTAAAATTCTTTAAGTCAAGAACCTCAAACGTGGACTTTATATATGATTGAGTTTTTCCTGCACACAAAATATAGAATTTTAGATTTAGAAATACAGATATGCAAGGTGCTCAATTCTATCCGCTGTAGCAATAGCTATGTGGGTCGTGATCCTCAGGGAGGGACTAGCGATGGAAGCTTGTTTAGTAAGTTATCTCTTTTTTTATTTATTTTGTTATTTACAATGGTATTTACAATGAGAAGTGTGAAAGAAATTGGAAAGATGTGGAGTTGGTTATCTAAACTAAAGAAAGAAAAGAAAATTATAAACTAAAAAAAACACATACCTACCTCTTCTGCCCTATTTACCTTTGTTCCGTTTGCTACGACTTACCTTGTCTCTGAAGGCATTCAAGCATGGCGTATAGGATCTGTTCATCACCATAGGCCATCAAGGGTACTTCTTCGGCTAAGCAGTCTCGAAGCGATCAGATCTCATGGTTTGCAAGACATCATAGAGAAACAATAAAATAAAACAAGAATAGAAAAACAAAAACAAACCTTGAGTAGATTTTATTAACAATGGAAGAAAAGTTTGACTTACACCGATGTCACCTCAGTACAAGCATCATCTCCTTCCTCCATGAAAGCATCCTCTACTCTCAGTTACATAAAAAAAAATAAAATAAAATAAAAATCTAAACTACAACTAGCCTAAAAACCCTAGATTTTGCTCTGTAGTTCGCTGGACTGTTGAGATCTACCCTTCCTCTGTTGCTATGCAGGGGTATTTATAGGAGAAATCCAGAGGATAAGAAGCGTATGAAGATAAGATGAGCAAAATATCTCTGAATTTGAATTCTTCTTTTATCTCCAAACTTGTTTTGACTTATCCATAGAAGTTCAAATATGTCCTGCAACTTGTTATCATGTTGATCGCCGAATATGACTTATCTTCTGACTGAATTGGAAAGTTTTATCAACATAATAGTTGTAGACCTTCAAATCTTCTTTCTGGAGCATCTTGAATAATTAGATTTACATATCTGTAGCAAAAGTTATGATCTGAATACTAAAATGTGTACAGTCTGAATCCGAATTTTTTGAATTTTTATCTTTGCACTCTTCTCCTTTTATCTTTATCCTCATCCTGCAAGCATTTAAGGTTGAATAGAAGTCTATTCCTTCCCTCTTCTTTTAGTAATTATAAATTTTGCACATGTTAATTGCAACTTTGACATTTGATAATTGTAACTTTTGCATTGGGCTTGAACATGGGCTTTTGGGCTTCTTTTAAGGCTTTATTCCTTTATTTTTATTACTCAAGGCCTGCACACAATAAATAATAAAATATTAGTTAATAGTGCATGATTATATGAATAAATATGAAAATGTGATAGTAAATGTGATGACAATTATGCATTTTTTACTACCTATCACACCCCCACACTTATCTTTTTGCTCGTCCTCGAGTAAAAATCAAAAAGAAAAAGAAAAACTAATCTAGCTAACTCACTTTCGTAGGAATCACGGTTGCACTTAGCATGTGCAACAAACCGTTAAACCCCTAGGTTACCCTAGAGGATGAGTGTTGTCTCGTGAGGGTTTTCAGCGGATTACACCCACAAAATCCATAAAAAAGGAAAATATTTGAAATACTTTTGAAAAGACTAAGTAATCTATAAGTTTTTTAGGATTATCATTTTTATTCATTCTTAAACTTAGTCTTTATAAAGTAAATTGTTATCCATTTTAAGTAAGGATCAAAAATTGAATTTTTTTATATAGTCTTTTTCGTTACCAAAAATCATATGCATCATTATGAATTTTTACTAGGAATTCCTTAACTTGGACTCTCATGCCTCTTTATTATTATTATATATATATATATTTTAATATGTATAACTCATCTAATTTTCTTTCGTGTAAGTATCAAGGCTTCTTGAGGCCCTCATACCTAACTAATTGACTATTAGATGTGTTAGTACATATAAAAGTAATTTTTTTTCTTAGTTTCCTCAGGCTTTCTAATCCACCCATGTAGCGAACTTAAAGTCGGTGGCTCCCAAACCGGTCGGCTTTAGGGCACCAGGTGAGAAAACACCCCGCGGACTTAAGGATTCGAGTGAACTAGGCCACAAAACTAAGGGCTTTATTTCATAAAATCACCTTTAGGCCTGAATACTTATGCTTCTTGAGGCACATGTATCCAGCTTAATCAGTGAATTTTTTTTAATTATTTATTATAGGGCACAAGAGTCTTTGTCTTAGAATCCTAGATATGTAAATGTATTATGTATGCACATTTCATTAAGGTAAAAATTAAGACTAACTACTTATTCAATTTCTCCTCCTATACCTAAAAATTCAACAATTTATTTATTTTGACAAAGTTTTTAGAAATCCTAATCATGATTTTCCTAATTCTTAAGATTAACTTAGATTTCTTTCAAAAGATAAGTCAAAATACTATCCCCTTTTTTTTTAAAGCAAATTTTTGTTTGTTTCTACCTATGTTAGTATGTTAGTAAAGCCTCCCCCCACACTTATCTCATGCATTGTCCTCAATGTATGAATGAATGCATATATGCATGAAAAAGAAGAAGGGAAGGCAAAAGTTACCACAAGGTGGTGGTTCCGGTGGTGATCTAATTGGGCCAAGCGTTGTCACCCAATCAAGATAATGTGGGATTCGGAGGAACCCACCAGAAATTTCTCTTGTATAAAGTATGTATGATCAGTTTTTAACAATTCCACCCCATCAAATTTCTAAATTTCATAATTATTTTTAGAGTCAATTGTGTCAACCGCCTTGTCCCAAAATGGAGTGTGAAAAGATGGAATGATTGACTTGGACGTGGGAAGTACGGGAACGAATACCGACTCAGGAAAGAAACTTAAATCAAGTAATGGTTCAGGAATCGGGCTAGGTTCAAGAAGTGGGTCCAAATCAATCTGAGTATGAATCTTGGGAATATTGTGGACAAGGTGGATACGGAGGACAAATAGGTTAAAAATTAGACTCGGGGGAAGCGAAACCCCATGAAGTCTGTGAAGAGTTGAAAGTGGTATGAAAATTATGGTCATAAGATGGGGGGCATGGGTTATATTCCTTCGGATAAGACCATCCGGCACACTAGGTTGGTCAAAATTATGATATGCCGGTTTGGTAATATCTGAAAAAGAGGGTGGTGTGTAATATGGATTAAAATTGAAAAATTATTATTATATGCCATATCACACAAACACAAACAAAGAAAAAGAAAACAAACAAATAAGCAAATAAAAAAGAAAAAATTCTAACCTAAGTTAGGGTAGACCTATGACCTAAACGACTCCTAACTGGTTAGACTGTCCACGAGAGGTAGGGTGTAGACTTTGACCACAAGTTAATCAGCCAGGTCAGGGCAAGATTGGTGGGAGGTTTTCCGTCCAAGACGTTCCTTAATTAAATAACCACCAATCTTCGGGCTTTCGGCCCTTAATCCCCTTCCTAGACACTGATTTGGCAGGAGTCAACTTCCAACACCTTTCCCCCTTAGGATAATCTCCTAATTGAGTCCGAGATGTCCCTAGGGCCAACGTCTACTAATGTTTAGTTAGGCTTGGGTTAGTGAGTGAGGAGATTGTTTGTGGGCCAAGGAAGGTTGATGAAATCCCCACCTTATCTTATTTATAGGACACGCCCTTAAATCAATTTGGTGCACGTGTAAAGCAGTAGACAAATATTCACTCAAAGCAGAAAATCAGCCAAGGGTGTTTCCTAGTCTATATGCAATGCGAACGTACCTTGTCTCCAGCACTCTTCAACAAAAATTAAAAAAAATTAGATAGACACGTGCCTAAGATGCAAGAGTCTAATTTTTTTTATTTATCAACAGATAAGTTACTGTTAATTAGTTAGCAGTATGCAGGGTGATCACAGAAAATATTTAACAGAGCAGACAAATCAAATTTGCAAATTGCAGCAACCTGTAGAAAACTGAATCAGTAGTGAACTACCCAGGCCGCGGAAACGCGGCTATTGCCGCGGAATCGCGGCTTTGTAGTAGGCCCTATTGCTCTGCCTTCAAGGGCAGAGGCACAGAGTTGCTATATGTCCTTTGCTGCTATTATTTTTCCTGTTCTCCAAATCTGCAAACAGAAAGAATAAAAGAATTAGTTAATTTATTTTATTTAGAGAATAACTTACCGTCCCTCCCCAGCAACGACGCCAAATTTTTGATTGAGTTTTTCCTGCACACAAAATATAGAATTTTAGATTTAGAAATACGATGTGCAAGGTGCTCAATTCTATCCGCTGTAGCAATGGTTATGCGGGTCGTGATCCTCAGGGAGGGACTAGCGATGGAAGCTTGTTTAGTAAGTTATCTCTTTTTTTATTTATTTTGTTATTTACAATGGTATTTACAATGAGAAGTGTGAAAGAAATTGAAAAGATGTGGAATTGGTTATCTAAACTAAAGAAAGAAAAGAAAATTATAAATTAAAAAAACACATACCTACCTCTTCTGCCCTATTTACCTTTGTTCCGTTTGCTACGACTTACCTTGTCTCTGAAGGCATTCAAGCATGGCGTATAGGATCTGTTCATCACCATAGGCCATCAAGGGCACTTCTTCGGCTAAGCAGTCTCGAAGCGATCAGATCTCATGATTTGCAAGACATCATAGAGAAACAATAAAATAAAACAAGAAGAACAAAAATAAAATAAGAATAGAAAAATAAAAACAAATCTTGAGTAGATTTTATTAACAATGGAAGAAAAGTTTGACTTACACCGATGTCACCTCAGTACAAGCATCATCTCCTTCCTCCATGAAAGAATCCTCTACTCTCAGTTACATAAAAAAAAATAAAAAAAATAAAAACCTAAACTACAACTAGCCTAAAAACCCTAGATTTTACTCTGTAGTTCGCTGGACTGTTGAGATCTACCCTTCCTCTGTTGCTATGCAGGGGTATTTATAGGAGAAATCTAGAGAATAAGAAGTGTATGAAGATAAGATGAGCAAAATATCTCTGAATTTGAATTCTTCTTTTATCTCCAAACTTGTTTTGACTTATCTACAGAAGTTCAAATCTGTCCTGCAATTTATTATCATGTTGATCGCTAAATATGGCTTATCTGCTGACTGAATTGGAAAGTTTGATCAACATAAGAGGTATAGGCCTTCAAATCGTCTTTCTGGAGCATATTTAATCATTGGATTTCCATATCTGTAGCAAAAGTTATGATCTAAATACTAAAACATATACAGTCTGAATCCGAATTTTTTGAATTTTTATCTTTGAACTCTTCTCCTTTTATCTTTATCCTCATCCTGCAAGCATTTAGGGTTGAATAGAAGTCTATCCCTTCCCTCTTCTTTTAGTAATTGCAAATTTTACACATATTAATTGCAACTTTGACATTTGATAATTGCAACTTTTGCATTGGGCTTGAACATGGGCTTTTGGGCTTCTTTTAAGGCTTTATTCCTTTATTTTTATTACTCAAGGCCTGCACACAATAAATAATAAAATATTAGTTAATAGTGCATGATTATATGAATAAATATGAAAATGTTATAGTAAATGTGATGACAATTATGCATTTTTTACTACCTATCAATATACAAAGCTCGTGTCTCAATATCCAAATACAGAGTTCATCATACTTGCATTCAAAGGATTTTGAGTTGGAATTCGAGGTCAATCAACTCATGCTTCATCAAGAAGTCTAAAAGATGCGACTTTCGAATAACGGGCGCATCAATCAGACTTCCAGAGAAAGATCAAGAGATCGACTCTCTTTGAGAGGCAAGAAAACAGAAACTCAGCGGGACTGAGTATTTCATGGCGACGAACGGTTCCTACCCGTAGAAGAAACCTTTAGAGGTTGAACTTTATGCATCAAGACACAACATTAAAAGGTACTTAAAGCGATGCCTTTTGATCTTGAAATCACTTGACAGTGATAATCTCTGAAAAAGATTAAAGGAAAGCATGAAAGCTTTGAGTTCTCACTGTCCACTGGAACACATCCCCTTGAGAGAAGAAAAATAAGTCAAGACAAAGACCCTCAGAGCGCATGCTCTTAAGAGAAATAGTCTAAATAACATACTGTTAAGATGATGAGGCCTATTTATAGGCAAGCCATGAGGCTTACAATTAATGGCGTAAAAATCAGAGCCATCAGCCTTAATTTCTACACGAACGTCAAAGCCCATTAAGGAGCTGATGCGTGGATTGTCGCTTCGGGAAATATCAGAGGACACAAGTCCCCAATCGTCAACGCTGACTTTGGCATTTAAAGGTCCAACCAGATCTTTAAGACGGGCTGTATGTGACACTTAGGAGGTTACGTCAAGCACAGACTCAAAGGTCGCATCCTGAAATCCACATCCTTTCATGAACCCGAAGGCTGCGTTATTTTCATTCCTGCTAAAAGATCCACAATCGCGTCTCCTAGAGTGGTTCAGAGCCGCGTCTCCTCAGCGAATTGGGTCTATTCAGGGGTTGCGTCTTGAGTTCACATCAACGTGTGAGATTTAAAGGCTGCGTCCTAGAGTCCGCGTCCTCAATAACCAGCGGAATCCCGCACGTCGCTCTTGAGGAACCCAAAACTGCGCCTCTACTGTAAAATGAACATCACATCCCCATCGTGAACTCATTACAGCCTGAGTTTGCGCCCTATCAAGGGGCCAGAGTCGCGTCTCTATTAAGCCAATGTCGCGTCCGCATCAACTAGCTGAGATCCGTGCGTCAGTCTTGAGAAGCCCAAGACCGCGTCTCCACTACATCCTAAATTCTGTATCTTGATAGAATCAAGGGCTGCGTCTATGGATCCGCGTCCTTCCATAAGTATGAAGGCCGCATTTCTTTTACTGAAGAACACAATTTACATTTGCATCTCAGAATAACGCCAATTTGTCTTTAAGCCAGAGCCACGTCCGTATCAAAAAGAAAATTTCGCGCGTCTTCCTTGGTGAGCCTGAACGGTGTCTCCATTAGTGAGTCAGAGTCGCATTTCTCAGAATCGCGTCTCCGCTACAAATGAAAGACACGTCTCGCTTAAGAACTCAGTTCAGCCTAAGTTTATTGTTCATGATCAACTAAAGACTGCGTTTTCACAAACAGTCAAGGATTACGGTTATGAAAACTGAGCTCATTTACAACCAGTAAAGAATTTGAAAGGATAAAGATGAAACAAAACTTTGAAGACTTTCATTATTTGATTCAAAAATGATAAAAGTAATACAGAACACTTTTATTTGACAAATGGAGTGTTACAAAAAAAAAGGGAACAATGCAAAAAGGAGAAGGCTAGTAATCCTACTTCACCAAAGAACGGATTTGTTCCCGGAGGTGATGCATCTCGTGCTAACGTGCCCTTTCAGCCTCTACCAGAGTTTGGACCCGCAGCTCCTCCTCAGACAAAAATCTCTTCATAGCCAGTCACGCCTGAAGAGACTCCAACTTGGAGGAATGAGCAGAAAGGTTTTCTTGAACCTGTGTCTTGACAGTTTCCAGCTCTTCTAGTCTTTTTCTAGCAGTAACAAGTTTCTGCTCATTGGCCTCGATCAAGGCTTGCGGCCTGGCAATGATAATTCGAGCAGTGGTGATAACTTGCTCTGTACTTTGTATGACGATTTCAGATTCCTTGGAATCGCTAATCAGTCTTTGGTGGTCAGCTTGGAAATGCTGAAGATGGCGGGCCTCTTCAGCTATTTGCTTCTCCATCTCCTTTTGCTCATGTTCTTGAGCGGCAAGAAGTTTACTCAGTGTCAAACTAGCCTCATCCATTGACTAGCATTCTCCAGGGTTTTGAGCTCCTTCAGGTGGCTCCCCAGTTGCTCAACCAGCATCAGGCATGCCCTAACCTGCGAAGGACTCCCAGTACGACCAATGTTCTCGATCTGATTTTCGAGAAGTATTCGGGCAAACTCAAAAGAACTGCCCATAGAAAGGATCAAGTCAACACATGACCTCATGGAAGTAAAAAATTATTGCACCATTTGACGTGCTAGCTCTTCCATGATGTCGTTAGCTGGAGATAACTCTGCTGATTACTCTCGGACCCCCTTTTTTGACAGGATGAGAGACGGGAACCAGTTCAACTTGCATAGGGGTGAGGCCGATAATAGGTTCGTCAGATACTGAGGTAGTCACTGATACTCCAGGACAATTATTGTTGTATCAGTTCCACTGCAACAGAAGCAACAACAAACTCTACGGCACTGGGTTCCCCGACCGAAGTTTGAATTGTGCTATCTTCTGCACCAATACTTGCCGCAAGATCCTCTACTTGAGCTATCCCAGTGCTTTCTTCAAACCACAACATTAAATGTCAGTGGTAATGGTAAAAAAAGAAGAAGGAAAGAGTGTCCAATATATCAGTATTCTCTTACCAAGTTGAGAATCTGAAGGTGACAAATCCTTGGATAAGCCATTTGGGGATGAGGCCTCCCCGACCTCGGCAGTTGCACCCCCTTGAGGCATCCCAATAGCAGGAGCCTCAAGCCATCCTGTTGGCCCAACTCTTGGATCTTCTCCTCAATATGAGAAGAAGTTGTGGCTTCACTACCGGCAGCCAACCCTGTAGAAGAAAGTCAAAAGGAAATGTAAAAACTCATTCCTAACTTGATGGGAAACAAGTTCAAGAAGATAAAGAAAATACCTTCAGTAGCAGCAATCATTGCTATTGGTGAAGCCGTCACAGGGTTGTATCCCTGTATCTCTTCCTCTGAGATGCGCGAAAATTTGCTTGTGTCAGGGAGAGCGGGTTCGTCGTCAAAATCGTCCTCCTCACCAGAAAAAATATCCATGTTCTTGGGACGAGAAAGACGACAACTCAACACAGGAGATCTCCGCAATCGAGACCTTACTACTAAATACCCGAGTAGTAGGGCTGGGATCAATAATCCGTGAGGCAGGCATCAATACACTAGGAGACCCAGGCTGCTGCACCTCCACCATTCTCCCATGAGCTGAAGAAGATTTGGGTTGGCCGAGATTCCCAGAATCTCAACATCATCCCTCCCCACCAAGTCAACTTCGGGTCGCTAGACCTCTTCAGCTATGAAGGTTTCACCCGCAAGTTCTCCCTCTTCCAAGATCACGGGGCCCCTGCTGCGCAGACCGCGGGAGCGAAGGACAGGGACTTCCTTCTCCTCTTCTTCTTTATTTCCCTGCTCTTCAGTACCAGGAGGAACTACTATGGGCATCGGAGCTTCAGCCTTCGATTCCTTTCTAGCCTTCTTTGGGATAGGCTCGCCCTTAGAAGCAGAGCCGTGGGAACGTTTGGACACAGCCTGCCGACTCTTTTTAGCAGGCTGCCCCTTAGGTGCTGCTGCCCTTGGCGCCATCCCTGCTTCCCCTCCTGTTTCCCTCTCAGCTGCCTGATACTCGTTCATACCTCGCACACGTTTGTTGGACTCTAACTTGTCCTTATAAGACACCTTGATGCTCTTAATTCAAGAGGTATTTATTTTGAAATCAGACATCCTACTAGTCGGGAGTACCGGGTGCAGAAACTGAGGTTGGTATAACAATTGGGCGTCTTGTGAGGCAAGATGAAAATAACTTTTGTTCCCCCAGCTACACTGTAGTACCACGCCCGAGCACCGTCAAATAAATTTCTGTTGAAGTAGAGGCCAGCGTTGGGGTTGCCGATATATAGTTGATCATAGCCAAACTATCGAGCGAAGTGACTGGGCATGTAAGGCTCGATCGTACAGGAATTCCCTTGCCAGAAGATCAGATATCCAGGCCAAATATTAATTAGCCACCAGAAGACTCCCGATGGCAGCCTTGTGAAATCATCTGGTCCCGCATGGTCGGTAAATTTATCCCCGTAAGATGCACTAGCGATCTCGAGAAAGCAACGGTCGAGCTGATAATTCAAAGCGTTCAGAATACACTTTCGAACAAAGAACATGTAGTAGTTAGACCGGCTCAAATTTTCTAGCTTCTGCACGAAGGGGACAAAACCTGCAGAAGGAGGCACCTCCATCATCAGTGAAGGGCAGTGCATAACGTACCAAGCCATTAAGTACGTATATAGAAGCTTGATCCTAGGGTTAGGGGTCTTCACTCCCGACTTTCCCTCCGAATCAACTTCTGGCCTACCCTTGGAGTCGACAATGGCCTCCACTTGGCACAGGCTTTTAACCAGAGCCCGTAACCCACTCTGCATTCCAGCCACCGTTGTCAGAAGGAGAGCGATGACTTTCCATAGGCGAGCAAAACCGCCGGGTACACCACATCGGCAACAATTACTTCATGTGGCAATGTTGGCACCACACAACGTTTCAGCCACAGCATAAGGAAGCCCGCCAATAGGGCCCGGTCAGAAATGGGAACTCGAGCCTGGTGATGAAAACTTTCAAAGACCGTATCAGGTCTGAAAATATCCCCGTTCGACTCAGTGGTGTAAGAGCTTGCAAAGGCATCGATCCTCTTAACAATTTTCTCGTCAGTGCAGTGGAATAACACTTTCCAATACGTCTCATACACCTGAGGGTCCTCTTTCTTCAGGAGGTGAAGCTCGTCAGAAGTCGGGACGTATTCTTCATGGGGGGCATCTCCCATAACAAGCCATGAGACTTCATACAGTTCATGAAGAACGAGCCCTATTTCTCCGACTGGAGTAAAAAATGTGCCCCTCAAAGGATTATAGTGCTCCAGGACACCATAAAAATTGTAGGAACTTTACGAGAGGCCATATTATACGGTCCTGACCGAGTGATATAACTCCACCTGCTGCAGCAGAGCCCCGAGCTCAACAAGAACAAATTCAACCATCCTACCCCACCAGAATTTGTTGATAGAATGAACCCACCCGAGCGGACGAAAGTCGACGGGAAAATCACCCCTAACTTTCATAAACTGGTTGATGAAAGTAGCGCCAAGCTGAGGGGTTTCTCCTCTCGGATATTCAGATTTGTCTAACCCAGGAAATAAACCAAAGACCTCTTTCCCATGGCTAGCAGAGTGTATCTCTTTAACACCTAATCTGTAGAGAGAGACACCGAAAACAAAAAGGGAAAGATCCCAATCCATCGCATGATGAACGGACATGTGCGGAAGATAGGACAAGGAATATATCCTCTCCATATTGGGAAGAAAGAACCTCATGTCCCCCATCTGACGGAGCCACTTGTAATCTCCATCATGTAGAATCCTATCATCCTCATCAATGGCGTCACCGAAGAGGAAAGCAGGCTTCCATAACGGAGTGCGGGAATCCATCTCGAACAGCCCATCAGAGATAATCTCCCGAAGGGTCACCATACTGGCCTTGGAGATCCTTTACTTTCGCTCCTTTGACTTGCCAGTAGTCACATGGACAATCTTTTAAAGTACAAAGGACAGATTTCTATTAGCGCCACCTACGTGCCTAAAGTGGTACATCTTGGACAAAGAGCTGAAAGAGTATCGTACTATAAAGAAGACAACAATTAGTCAGAAATCTGGAAGAAAATGGCTAGATATGTAAATTCAAACGCAGGAATGAATCCAGACGTGGAAATCAGCAAAATCTGCGCTAGGTTCAAAAAACACAAGGCTTGCATGAAGCCCGCATTTCAAAATCCGTAACTTAGAAAAATTTCTAAGTTTCGGACTCAGATGCGAGATTCAGTAAAACTTGCGTCTAATATTATAAGATGCGAGAATCACAAGAAGTCTGCGTCTGAACTCCCTACACTTAGAAATATTCTGAGCATTGAGTTCAAAACGCAAGGCTCAACGAGGCGTGCGTTCAACGAACAGATGCAAACTCAATTTGATGAACCAAAGACGCGGAGGTCGTCAAACCCGCGTCTTACCTGTCAATTCAAGAACCGCGTCTGAAGATCAAACACGGGCATGAGCTCCGCCTTGGAGGTTCACATTCAAAAGAGACTAAAGAGTTAAAAAAACTCTGTAAGCCCCTTCAATGGCAAAAACCAGGTCAGATGATTTTACTACCTTAAATGGGGGCCTCCTGCGTGGAAGGACCACCTATTTGAATCCCCAGAGCGACAGCGCTGAGGATGAGGAAACGGGTTTGGTCTTTGGTGCCATTTCGACCATAAGATCAGTGTTGAAGACGGTGAAAATGGAAAAAGTTTCGAGCTTTTCTTAGCCCTAGATATAATGCTCAGCGAAGAAGAAGAAGAGTCAAATGATGACTCTTAAAAGACTGTTGTCTTTTATAGGCACAGTGATCCGCAGAGATATATGGCGCAGGTCTCGAGGCCTAATTCCCGCCCGACGCATGGCATGCGTCTTAAATGTGACGCGAATTTCATGCGTCAAAGGAAGGATGTCCCCTTAACTCCACCGAACATGTGGCAACATGCCCAAAGCGCAGACTCGCGTTTAACAAAAATCGCGTCCCTCCAAAGGTCGCGCCTCTTCAGCAAGGCCAAAGCCACGCCTAGTCAATAGAGTGAGAGCTGCGTCTTCACTTTACAGATCGCGTTCCTCCACGAGTCGTGTTTCTTCGGCAAACTAATAGATGTGTCCCCCACTCCAAGTGAGGACTACGTCTCTAGAACAACATGACCCCTACGTTTACAAGACTTACATTCAGTCTTTGCTTCTACCAATCAGTTCAACAGTACACTGGTACAAGCAAGCGATTGTTCACCCCTGTTCAAAGTACACCAACAACCGCTCAGAGCACTGAGGAGGTCTGAACTGCGTATCTAGACACTCACCATGATCATCTCTGGTGGCTTCAAAGATTTTTATAGTACACTCACGTAGACCATACTCTAGATAAGATCAAGCTCAGAATATCTCAAATGATTGTCAGTCCAATCATGAGAAGTATAATTCAACTAGAGTCCAAAGTATTTCAAAATCCGTCCCAGTCAACCGCAGAATATCGAAAACTTTAGAGGGGATTATGTAGGCTGTCTAAAAATTACTGAAGACAAGTCATCCAAAAGTAGAATCTAAACTCTAGATGCAAGGCTAATCATTGCCACCAGTGCAGCACCAAGACGCGAGGGTTGAAACTCAGTCTCAACATCACTGTAAGGACCAAGACGCGGGGGTTGGAGCCCGCATCTCAGCATTATTGCGGTACCAAGACGCGGAGTCCAAAGCCCGCGTCTCACGTGAAGCTTGACCCAGAATTAGAAGCTTGCGTTTCTCAAGCATCACTTCAAAGGAAGACGCAAGGCTCAAAACCTGCATCTCGGTTATAACTGCCCTCATTACTGGATCAATTACTGCCCACGTATGAGGGAGTTAACCCCCATTATGGAGTATTTTTAGGGGACACGTTTACCCTCTGAACCTCTATAAATAGCCCAGTTTGCTATGGAAGAGGGGTCGAATAATTCTTGATAAAAAGAACTTGGGTTGTAAGCCGTAGAAATACCAAGATTTCTAGCTGAAAAGAAAGAGAGAGTTCAACTCTTCTAAGAACTTACTGCATACAAGTTCGTCTTTGCCTACACTCTCTTTGACATCCTTGGCGGACAGAAGCTGTGTTACTTTGTCTACTATCCAAAGAGAGCATTCTCAAAGGTCCTGACGTTCACCCGGTCAATGAAAATAAGATTCACTTTCCATCGCCCCGCTAAGAACCCAACACTAAACAAAGGGGAGATTTAAGTTTGAATATCTTCCCTCTCTTGTAAGAGGATTATTGATCCGCTATAACTTTCTTTACAATCAAATAAAGAATTTACTCCTCGATCTTTAATTTCCCTCTGACAAATAGTAGTAACATTATCAACTAGATAACTGTAGGCTATCTAAAAAATCACTGAGGACAAGCCATCAGACATGAGCCAAACTTTAACTCGAAGGTCGCGTTTCGACTAAAACGTAGACCTCGCGTCCAAAAAGCACGGAGACTTCGAACGCGGGCCTGAGTAAACCCGCGTTCAACACGAGTCTATGTCAAACGCGGGTCTGAAGAACCCTGTGTCTCTCATCCAATGCAAATTTGATGAACTCCGCGTCTCACGCAGGGTCTGAGCAACCCCGTGTCCCATTTCAAGCGCAGATCTGAGCAACTCAGCGATCCACATTAGACGCGGGTCTGAGAAATCCTGCGTCTCACTTTAGATACGTGTCTAAGAAACTCTACGTCTCACTTCAAACACGGGTCTGAGCAACTCCGCGTTCTAATTCAGACACCTACGTTAACAATAAGCAACAGAGGTCCATGTTCAATGTGAGACCCACGTTTCTATTGTAACTGACCCCCATTACTGGGTCAATTAACTTTCACATAATGTGAGAGTTAATCCCTACTATGAAGAAATTTTAGGAGACAATAATATCCCTATGACTCCTTATAAATAGCCTAGAGGCGGCTTTTGAGAGAGAGAAGGCTTTTCTGAGATTGAGAGCTGAGAATTCTCAAGCTAAATGCTTCTTGCTTTTTGGAGAAAAGGTGAAAAGGAGTAATCAATGGACTCTAAACACTTAGTGTGTTAAAAACAGAGCTCCCTCCTGATTGATCTTCGAGAGCATCCTAAAAAGAAGCTGGACAGTTGGCCGGTCAACGGAGAATAAGAATCACTCTCCATCGACACATGAAGAACCCAACCTTAAATAATAAGGAGAATCATATCTTCTCTCCTCTTTTGTAATCAAGTTATTCTGCTGTAATTTTTTAGCCACTCAAAGAAACTTTACTTCACACCACTTTTCTGACCAAACAAAAGATGGCGACCCCGCTGGGGATCTTTTTCTATACTGACGAGAACGCCATGGCGCAAGCCGATATTCGGTTCCTCGGGAAGATGGTAGAATCTCTCGTCATTGAATTTAACCAAAGAAACTTCGAAGAATTCTTTTTCTCAGGCTCCACAAGTCCCAAGGCAATGCGGCAATAACGTAAAGTCTCTTTGGAGACTCACTGTCGAATCTTTTCAGAGATTACTTCTAAAGTGGCCCACACCAATACCCACAGCACAACCAGTGTCACTTTAAAAGAGGTTCTGAAAATCTCTCCTGCAGCCCATGCAGCCCTAGCCAATGTTTCTCAGGAGACCCGTAGGACGAAAGCGTCAGCACACGATCAAAGTGACGGTGAAGATCAATTCTGCCATCCTTCACCTCTTCAAACTCAGCAATTTTAGGTTGCCGAGGGTTTCCAACAACCCCTGTGGCTTAGACAGAATTCTGAACATTGACGAAGGCGTCGTGCTTATTGACAACAGATTGAAAATTCTGTAGAAGCAATCTTCAGAATGATTCATATCTGCATTTTTTTCAAGCAACGCGAGGACCACACATCTATCTCAGAATATGAGTCCTGCATTCTCTAACAACGCTAGGTCTATATCAAACGCGAGACCCGCATTCTACTGGCTCCAAAATACGAGACTCGCATTCTGTCTGTCTCAGAAAGTGAGGCCCGCGTTTCTGACTCTAAACGGGATGGCCGCATCTCAACACAACGTGAGGCCGTGTTTCAACAAAGCAACACGAGACCCGCATTCAGTATTGCATGTCTTCAAGACATAAGATACCAAAAAGCCCTCACCCTCAGAGGTTCGAGGCTAGTTCCTCAGACACCCCCTTAACGGATCAGAGTGACTATCTGATAAGGAAGAGAAGCGTCCATCAAATTAACCCTCGATGTCACTGCGAGCAACTTATCTTAATAGTACGCTATGACATTATGGCTTTCAGACAAATAAACCTTCAATTTTTAGTTGGTTGTCAGCGGCTTTAGACTCAGCCAAAAGATGACGATCTCGGAAGAAGAAATTATTCTACGATGTCAAGTACCTAGAAGTGACTGCTAATATGGTGGGGCAAGCTCCACACCAAGCAAGTCTAAGGGGAAGCGACTGCCTATTATTTTAGAGGAGTTGGATGCTGGTCGGTCTCCAGGTTTGAAGGATGCTCTAACCGAACCTGAAGGGGTCTACTGACATACTCGGACCTGCATGAGAATGATCGACCCCGTCGACTACAGTCTGTTGGCCAGAGGGATTGAGGTGAATGATTAGCACCCTGGCATCATCAAATCTTGGTCTTTGAATTTTAGTTCGAAAACAATTGCCTTTGCTTACAGGCGGGAACTCCTGAGGAGGTGGCCAAGCAATTCGAAGAGCAGGCCCGAGTCTAAAGGGTACAATTTGATATAATTCAAACTCAGAAAGAATCTATCAACACCCTTAAGCAGATGCTAACACAGCTGCTTAAGGATAAAAAGAAACTGAAGGCTAAGACTCCTTCCAAGAAGTCCAAAGGCAAACGGAAGGAGGGGAGAGCTCATCTTCTATAAATACCGAGAATGATGAGTATTCCAACTATGAGCCATCCAAATCTTCATCTGAAGAGGAGGATAACTCAGACAGGAGCAACCATTTCAAGAGAATGAACAGATTGGAGCAACACCTCGAGACTCTTGCTAACCAAGACGGTCTCCAAGATATGGGAATAGTCTGACCCTACCCAGTAAAGTGGGATATGGCTCTCTATCCCTTCCAAATTCAAGGCACTGACCCTTTATACTTTCGACGATAAAGGGTCACTGAACCAACACATATACTACTTCATATCCCAAACTAGAATGTAGTATCAAACGATGCCATCATGGCTCGTTTATTCATTGATATTCTTAAAGGAGTCACCTTTGAATGGTTCGTGAAACATCCTGCCAGCTCGATTAAGACATGGGCCAACCTAAAAAAGTTATTTCTTGCTCATTTTTTTTTGAAGAAAATACATAGATCTCAGTACCGACTCTCCTTGCAGTCAAGCAAAAGAAAGTAGAGTCTATCAAAACTTTCATCAAGAAATTTCAGAGCATGGCACTCTATTGTCCCAACGGCATGACCCAGCCTACACTGGTTGCTGTCATAATCTGCAAACCTCCCTACTTGCTCAAATAGGAGTGGTGGAATGTCGCACTTAGAAGCAGTTGGTACTATAGGGTGAACAAGCGAAAGAGATCATTGCTAGGGTCAGGGCTAAAGAAAAGGACAGCAAATCAAGATCTGACAAGTCAATGCGATGCGCACCAGAGTCGTCTTCTCAGCTAAGAAGAAGAGATATTCTGACAACGAAAGTTAAATCACCTTCAAAGACCCAGTCAGTCAAAGAGGAATGGCTTTCGGCCAGGCACGTGCTAATAAGTCATTTTCCTTCAAGGATGAGCATGTGGTCTCTTTGTTCAAGTTACTCCAAAAGAGTAACAGGCTTAAACTTTCAGATATCAGATGCCCTGAAGAGGTAGAGAAGACTGATGATCCTAATTACTGTTTACATCACAGGATACTAAGACACCCTACCAAGAACTACTACATCTTTAAAGATGTCCTTCAGGCTATGATCAATGCAGAGGTATTAAAACTTCGTCCATAATAGAAGAAGATGACCGCCTATATGACGGCCACATCACCTATTCAATTTGGATGAGATCTCCTATTAGCACCAACCAAAGTGGTTCCATCCTGAAAGGGGAGCTAAGAGTGATCAATACTGATCCTCACAACCAGAGAGAGGGGTCTTATTCCTTCCCTTACTCCTCAAAGAGAGACAAAGTGGGTCCATCCTAACATTATCAAAAGGCAGCAGTGGATGACCATCACAAGCAAAAAGTCCAAAGGCAAGACTAGAGCTTCTTCCAACAATGTGGTGAGTATCTTTATAAAAGAAACTGAAGAAGATGTCGCCTCCTTTACTAGTTCGGGAGATAAGGAGGCCGCTTTTGCTGCTGACACGCGCACCTCCCACATCGAAGAGTCAATCTGGCAAGCAGTACCTGAAACAGTATGGCGAGCCGGTAGTAAACTCCCTACAGCCAGCTGAAGAAGTAATCGAGTAGTCCACGAGGCCATCCATAGAAAAGCAAAAAGAGCTTTGGTATGTCAATGCTCTTCCGAAAAGCGGTGCGGGACTGTCAACTCCCTTTCGTTTTGATGTCTTGACTCAACTAGCCAACATCCCTGCTCGAATCATTCTCTATGAGCTCCTAAGGCTTTCCATGTCTACAAGGAAAGGGGTGCTCTAAGAGAAGCATTAGCGGATATAGAGATTTTCAGAACCTAGATTCTGCTATATGTGCAAAGGAAGATGACAACCATTGCCACCATACCTCGAAGCAGTTTCCCTGCATCACCTTTACTCTAGAAGACATGCACGTTAAGAGAAAACACGATAGACCCCTGTATTATACAGGATATATTAGATTATCTGAAGTGAGCCGTATTCAGGTTGATCTGAGGCTTGCATTGAGCATTATGCCCCGCAGGGTCATGTAGCATTTGGGGATCCCCATCTATCGGTTAAGCGCCATTCAGACAACCATCTATGACTTAAATGCCAATGGTACGCTCCCAATGGGAAAAATCAAGCTCAGGTGTCAAATTAGGGACCTGAAATTCAAGGTGACATGTTATGTCATTGATGCTGACACCTCGTACAATTTGCTGCTGGGATGACCTTGGATTCACCGCAACACCATCGTCCCTTCCACTCTTCATCAAGTAATGAAATATGTTAGTGAAGATGAAAAAGTGAGAACATTGACTGAAGGCATTCATTCAAAGGACTCGAGAATTATTTTACTGATTTTCTCCTTTATCATAATTCTCTTGAGGTTGATGAGAATCCGCACCCAGGAGAACTCTACTTTGGCAACAAAGCAGATACAGATCCAGAAGAAGAAAAATATCTCGGGGAAATAAATCCTCTTGTAACGAGCATTGATAAGATCGACTTTGATAGTAACACTAATGTTGAAAGCGAGTGGTTCATTAATGAAGATATAGATTTGGCTTACTTTTCTACATTTACTTCGGATTCTGTACCATCAGACACTAGCACTGTCGTAGGCAATGATTCTTGGTCAGCAATGAATGCTTTGACATCATTGCATCCACCAACAAAGTCATCCCTCTTGGTACGTAAAAAGATTGGAGGCGCACACAATGCCTTCTTTGAAGTACTAGCAAGCAAAAAGGTCAAAAGTCAATTCTATTCGGGCGGATCGAAACAGAGCCCACAACTTGTGAAAGCTCAAGGGGTAATTCTGAGCCTCCACAATTCTTCCATTATGGACAAAAGTCACATCACATGGTAAAAAAAATGGGGTATGATTTTGTCAAGGAATCAGGGCTTAATTTCGGCAAAGAAAAATGAGCACTACTTCGTTCATTTGTATCAAAAGGCAAAGATCTTGATTACTATCACAAGACCTGAAGGGGATTCGGTTATGTATCTACGTAATTCCCGTCAGATCCTGAATCTGAAAAAGTGGTCTATCATGACAGCTCATCAGCAACATCATCGTGGGACTCAGATGTCAGCATCGATGATATCTTCAAAAGTCTCTCAATGAAC
Source organism: Agave tequilana (assembly GCA_038442645.1). Classification (NCBI taxonomy): domain Eukaryota; kingdom Viridiplantae; phylum Streptophyta; class Magnoliopsida; order Asparagales; family Asparagaceae; genus Agave; species Agave tequilana. Next base: position 153,937 of record JAVJIF010009047.1, on the reverse strand, counting down.
ATGGTATCAGCCAACCACTTGGAAGATGATGGAAAAGATACTTTTGATCCTGAAGAATTAACCCAATCAGACTCTAATCCATGAATTAAATATTAAATACTCTTTGGGATATGCGTTTTAAGCAATGCGAGCCACCCGCTGAGGATAAAGTGACTCAGGTAAATCTTAGAGATGAGGCTAACCCCAAGCTCATTTTCATAAGTGAAAGCTTATCGCCTTTTGAGAAAGAAGACCTAATGCAGCTTATATGGGAGTATATAAATATCTTTGTTTGGAATTATGAGGACATGCCCGAGCTCGATTCCCAGATTGCTATGCATTAACAACAACGGATCCATCCTAAGATGATGAAAGCAATTGAATCAGAGGTGTAAAAGCTCGTAGACTCTGGTTTCGTTAGGAAGAGCAACATCCTAATTGGGTGGCCAATATAGTGCACGTTCCCAGGAATAATAGAAAGATCTAGATTTGCATCAACTACCACGATCTAAATGTCACTTGCCCTAAAGACGAATTCCCTCTCCCAATCCTGGTGTTATGATTGACAATACATGTGATTTTGAGAGAAAGTCTTTCATGGATGGCTTTTCAGAGTATAATATAATAAAAATGTACTCTGAGGATTAAAAGCACACATCTTTTAGGACGTCTTTGGGATTATATTGCTACATAGTAACGCCCTTTGGCTTGAAGAACACTGGTGCGATATATCAACGTGCCATGAACGCGATCTTTGAACGCGATCTTCCATGAGCATATATGCAATATCGTAGAATGCTATATTGATGATATCGCTGTGAAAAGTCGTGACAAAGGCGATCACCTCGCAGACTTGAAGAGAGTGTTCGACATCATGTGGGCTCATCAACTGAAGATGAACCCAACCAAGTCCTTCTTAGGGGTAGCAGTTGCAAATTCCTTGGATTTGTTGTTACATCTAAAGGAATGATCCAAAGAAGATCCATGTCGTCTAAGAGATGTAACCTTCGAGAAATCTTAAAGAACTCAGAGGCCTAGAGGGATGATTGGCGTACATCTGGAGATTCATATCGAATCTCTTAGGGCGTTGCCAACCCTTCTCTAGATTAATGAAGAAGGGAGTCTCATTCATTTTAGACAATGCTTGCCAAGATGCATTCGAAGAGATCAAGGAGTATCTCATACACCCGCCTGTTCTAGTAGCTCTAGTATCATAAAAACCTTTCCTACTGTATGTTCGAGTGATGGATCATTTCATGAGAGCTTTATTAGCCCAGAACAATGATCAAAATCATGAACAAGCAATCTACTATTTAATTAGAACAATGATTGGGACGGAGCAACGTACAACAAAATCGAAAAGGAATGCTTATCGTTGGTTTTCGCTGTTCATAAGATGTGACACTACCTCATGGGACAACACATTCAAGTCATCTCCAGAGTTAATTCTTTACGATTACTCATGACAGGATCATCTTCGTAACTGCAGACTAGCGAAATGGGCCATATTGCTCTCACAATATGAGATGTAATTCATGTCACAAAAGGTGGTCAAAAGGCAAGCTGTGGCAGATTTTCTGGCCGATCATCCAGTTTCAGAACTTCAAAACTTTATGATGATCTTCCAGATGAGATTGTAGAAGTTAACGTCGTCAACGCCTTCTCAGAAGAACAAGTGTAGCAACTATTCTTTGACGGAGCATTGATTAGTCTCCAAAATTGTATATTTCATACCATATCTTCACATTTATTCAATATTAAATTCTATTAATCATACCTTTCTTGCATGTTTTTAGGTCCAAGGCATGAAATGAAGAAGAATCCCAAAATCCCATTCATTTAGTGATATTTAAAGCCTACAAATATGCCATTAATTTTTAGAAGTTGGATCTGCCAAATTTGGGAGCGAATTTTGACAGACCGATAGAAGATATAAGAAGTGGTGTGCAACAGGAGGTTGCACACCCTGGCGTGGCGCGCGCGGCCCCAGAAGGTCCGCAAAAACGTGACAAAAGCTGTGTTTCCATGCCTTATGGTGGGGCCACGTGTCGAGCTTCGATGCGTGGCCCCGTGACCCCACTTGTGCCTCCTTAACCTATAAATACCCCAGGTTTTCAGAATTTCTAGGGAGGAGAGTTTTTAGGGTAGTTTTCTCCCATTTGTGTAGTTTAGTTCTTCTTTTTCTTCTTCTTTTGTATTTTTTATTTTTGTATATCATGTAATGGGAAAGAGAGTGATCATAGGATAGAAGAGAAAGTTCTTATAATGGAGGGTGACACTCTATGAAAGGTTCTTCCTTTATTTCTATTTATTTCTTCTCCAACTCTTTACATGTTTAACTAATTTTCTTCTCATGGTAATTAACTACTAATCACTAATTATGCTAACTCCTTACTTGATAATTGATAGGAAGGAATAAGAGTGTACTCAATTTAGAGATAGAGGGTTTCGAGTCAACCTTCTTTGTTCAAATGTGATGCTCAAAACTCCAAGAATGTATTCACAATATTTATGTACTTCTTCCGAATCACCATAGTAGTATGAACTAATACGGGTCGATTCTCAGGGAGAGCTCGCGATGGAAGCTTTAACGGTTAAGTGTTGAAGAGAGAAAACGAAAGTTCTTCTATGTTTACAAGAACCAAAACAACATGGAAAAGTAAAGGAAGAATTCTTTGTGGTTTGGTTGCATGAAAAGAAAGGTGATGTAAAAGAAAATGAAAAGAACTTGGAAGATTTAACTTGCTTGGAAAGAAAACTTGCTAAAGAAAACTTTGGAAAAACTTTTAGATGAAAGAACCATGACTAGCTAACCTTTCTAATTTGCTAACTTACTAATCTCATTATGGTGATGCATGCCTCATGTTGATTCATCGGCGAAGGTTTGTCTTGCTTGTTGGTCAAATTACTTTCCCACTTGGAAGATGAGTGTTCTTCTCGGTCTTGACTTGTAGCCTCATTGATTCATCGGTTCCCGAGATAGAATTTCAATAGTGGAATCAAGGAGTGCCACTCAAGGTAATGCTAAGGAGTAAGATACAAGATTCATTAGTCATTCAAGGCTATACTCAAGCTAGCATTGAAGTAAGAAAATTGTACTACAAACCAATAGCAAAGTTAGGTGATCCATCTCCATGTTCCATCAAGGTACTTGTTCTAAATACAAGGCTCTAAATGAGGCTCACATGAATCATATGGAATTACAATAAGCACTTGCCAAGAATGAAAGTAACTCAACTTCATTGGGGATGAAAGAGACTCAAAATTGCAAGATTAAAAGTTAGCAATCACCCAAGAGTTAGAAGTTTAGCAAAGTTAGTGGTTAGCTAGTGATGTTAGAAGTTCAGCTAGACATTGCCATGGAAAGAAAACAACAATTCATGGTAGAATAAAAATGCAATGAAAGTGAAGCTTGAAGAAAGTAAAGCAAGAAAGTAAAGCACTAGAAATTGCAAAGATGAGAAGAAAGATGGATAAATCCTTGCTTTAAAGTTGTCACCCCTTTAAGTACAAGCTCTCACACTCTCTCTTTCTCTCTTTTGCAGAATTTCTAGGAGGAAGAAGGAGATTACAAGAGCACTAAAAAACTAGAGAAAATCCCTACAACTCTCTCAAAAATACAAGCTCTCTCTCCAATCTCTCCTCCCTTTCTCGCAGAGGCCTTGGTGTCTATTTATAGGTTTCAGAAGAGGAGGCTCCCAGATCTAGACCGTTGGATCAAATTGCTGGCTCAACGGCCAGATTCCTGCCGCGGATCCGCGGCTAGAGCCGCGTTTCCGCGGCAGAATCTTGGCCGTTGCACCAACGAATTCTGTTGCCATTCTGTTGGAGTCTGTTGGCCACGTGGATCTTCTAGAATGCTGAGTGTATGCGTAGATGACTCCAGACCTTGGGCTAGAGATTTTGGGCTTTTCATTTGGCACTTTAATTAATCCCCTTTATTCCTTCATAAATCCTTGATTATGGGCCTTCCTCTCTATTAATGGTGGACCTGCAATTTTAGAGAGAAAAAGAGTAAAAAGCTTATTTTTATTTACATAATGCATGATATGGATGTGAAAAATGATGCAAAAATGAATAACAATCACACCCCCATACCTAGCTTTTGCTCGTCCCCGAGCAAAAAGAGAAAAAGAAAAAATCCTAGCTAAATTATTGCACCACTTTCGTAGGTGACACGATTGCACTGAGCACGTACAACAAGCCGTTAAACCTCTAGGTTACCCTAGAGGAGGAGTGTTGTCTCCTGAGGGTTTTCAGCGGATTGCACCCATAAAATCCATAAAGAAAAGAAAAAATGTTAGTGAGAAATTTTTGATCCATATTTTTCAAGAACTTCACTTGATCTATAGGTTTCAGGTTACCCTAAACTCGTCATTCTTTATATAAGTTTCTATTTAGAGTTTTATCTTCAACTTAGGTTAAGTTTCTAAGGAATAGAGCGAAGACCGGATTTTGCATCTAACCTAGCATATATACATCTATAAATATGAAGGATTTCTCTTAGACTAAAGATCATTTATTTACTAATATATACAATATTTTTTTTTGTTTTTTATTTATTTATTTATTTATTTACACTTTCTTAGCTTCCTTAGGCTTTCTAATTTACCCATGTAACGAGCCTCTTACCGATGACTCCCAAACCAGTCGGTCTTAGGGCACCAGATGAAGATACATCCCTAAGGTTCGAGGACTCGAGTAAAATAGGCCACGAATACTAAGGATTAACCACCTTTAGGCGTGACTAGCCATGCTTCTTGAGGCACAGCTAACTAGCTTAATTAGTGGCTAAGTAATTATTTATTTATTTATTTATTTATTTTTCTTTATTTTTCTTTTTTTATTATATATATGTAAATAGAATCACTAAGTCTTTGATTAATCCCTCAATATGTTTAATGTATATATGCTAAAGTAAGAATTAAAATCTAGCTATCTTTCTAATCCTTTTTCACTTAACCTAAAAATCCAACAAAACTCCTCTTTTCGACTTATATTAAGAAATCATAGTTAAGAGTTTCCTTAATCCCTAAAATCAAGTTTAATTCTTTAAAAATGGATCAAAATTTTCTCTCTTTTATTTATTTATTTATTTATTTATTTTAAAAAGAAAAAGGAAAATCTAAAGAAAATGAAAAATCTACAAAGAAAGGTAAAATCTAAAAGAAAATAAAAATCCTAGAAAGAAAATGAAAATTCTAAGTTAGAATCTACCCCCCATACCTATCTCATGCATTGTCCTCAATGTATGCAAGATAAAATATGCACGAAATAGGTAAAGGTACAAAATCACTCCCTTCGTCTTTTTGGACCAGCGGTGGTGCTAGGTCCAGCCGACTGTGAACGTCTAAGCCCCGCCTCAATACGATCCAACCGAGAGGATTGCTCCTCCACTTTCTTTCTCAGCCTAACTTGTCCCCTAAAAATCTTTTTCATGCCCCTCCATATGGTGGACATGAATGCACGTGAGTCTGTAGGGGGGTCCTGGTGTCAGAATTCGGGCTCATCTTCTTCATGTAAACTCTCCTCAGAAGAGGACTCCACCGGTACGTCTTCCGGCTGGACACTAGGGGTCCAGACCGCATGTAAGCAGCTGTTGTAAGAACTAGTGGGTCTCTCTTGTGTAACAAACACCCGGTCATAAGAGTCAAAGACAACGTCCGGTAGGAAAGTCCTACACAGACGCGTAATCAGAGTAGCATGTGAGTGTTTAGCACCCTGGGTGCGGGAGGAATTGGTAATTATGGCATGGAAGATGGTCTTGTTGAGACAGACCGTGTGTTGCCTAGTCATTAAGTCATGAATAATCTGCAACACGGGGTGGTTAAATGATGTGGTATGGTCCAGACCTAGAATGTTGCGTTGGATCTATCGTCCAACGCAATGCACATTGTGAAAAGTGGTACTGGCCTTTAGCCCGCGGTCTTGCTCAGTGCAGCGAGCCCCCATAATGGTCATGTAATCTATAAGTGGAAGGGGGTCGCTATGCTGGGGGTAACTAGGGACATGAGTAATTTCCTCAAGGAGAGGAATCGTGATGAAGATGTCACCTAAGGGCATATGGACCGTGAATTAGTATGTCTCAAAATTAACTGTTGCATGATCAATTGCATTATAAAACGATGTTACTAACTTGGGACAATAATATGCATCATTATCAGAGTTATCGTAGACAAGTGAATACCAATCCCAGGCATGAATCCTATCAAGAAAAATGTGCCCGTACCCATTACGATCACAGAGAATTTTAACAAAATCCTTCTCAACAAACAGATTTGGTGCCATGCTTAATAGTGTAAATTAAACAATAGATTAGGAGATGGAAAATCAAACTTCCCCTGGATAACGTGGGGGGAAACCAACTACAGGTTGCAGAGGGCACTGGATCCGGATTCTGGACAATCGGGCACCAGATCGGCCACCAGCGGAAGAATTCGATGGTCAAAGTAGTTGGCGGCGCTCCAGCAGAGACAAGAAAGCCACGGCATTGCGGCTATGGTCGCGGAAATGCAGCTTGCAGGAAGCGGCTGAGGAGCGGAAAATTTCTGGGGGCGGCGCTTGGAGATGGGAGTTCAGATCTGGGTTTCGTTCTGGGGTTTGAGGGAGAAAGACAAGGTGGACGCAATTTATAGGGAGTGGAAAGGTAGAAGTGAAAATCACCTAGAGGGGGGGGGTGAATAGGTGATGATGCTAATCAATGGACAATTTTAAAAACAATGATTCAACAATCTCCCAAAACAAGACTAAGAGCCGAATTCCCTATTAAGGGCTCTGAACTCCTTCCTCCGGCTTCCTCTTAAAATGAGTTAGAGGTGCGCAATGCAACCTTGTTGTAAGGGACTATGATTGACAATGTGAATGAAAACAAGTGAAAATAACAATGACAAGTGAAAGCAAGTAATGAGCACAAGAAAGTAAACCAAACGCAAACACAAGGAATTGTTATCGAGGTTCGAGCACCCATCTCTACTTCCCCGCCTTCCCCAGAAGGATTCTAACCACTTCACTATCACAAAGACAGTTACACAATCACCGCAGTACCCAACTCCACAGGAGTACCCGGTAACACAATCTCAAGTACAAGTAATCTCTGGGTAGTCAAAAGACCACAAACTCTCTCTTGCAAAATTCTCTTCCCTTACAAAGGTCCTTAGAGAACAATGAGTAGGAATGAAGCTCTTGTAGTAAGTGAAGAAGAGAAAACAAAATCAGAGAGTATTTCAAAAACACTTCAGAAAATGAGAGAGAATTTCAGCACAAAAACCAAGAAACAAAGCTCTTTTTGACTGCCTTAAACTTTTGAATTTTTCTTGTAAAAATTGTTGTTAAGAATCTCTCCCCAAACACCCCTATTTATAGGAGAGGGCTAGGTTAAGAGATAAAACAATCTTAAGGCTAATTAAGTCATATTAGATTCAAAACATATCCCTAAATCAAATTTTAAACACAAAAAGACAAAATAAAACAGCTCAGAAAAATAGTCGTTTACTGTTCAGACAGATACCTCGGTCGACCGGCCGGTCGACCTGAAGTTCAAAAATCCGACCGTTGTAGGCCAGCGGTCGACCGCCCGGTCGACCTAAACAACCCGAGAGCAGACTGTGTTACAGTCGGTCGACCGCACGGTCGACCGCAAAAACATGCACACTGATACGTGCATTGCTAGAACTACGGTCGACTTGGACGGTCGACCGACCAAACTTGTCAAAGGTTCGGTCGAGTACCCAGTCGACCGGCTCAGGCCAAAAACCAGATTTTTGGATAGAAATCTAAAGGGATTTTGATTTTGACAAAAATTTTTTTGAATAGGGATTAGTATAAAACATAAAGATATATTTGTAGGCAGAAACTTGTATACTAAAATATTTTTGTACAAATTATAAGAAATCATTTTGGAATAAGCATGTGCGTAAAAACGTGTGTGAAAGAGCTTCAAACCTATCCACTATTCTTTAACAAACTATAAGACTAAAAACAAACTAAAGGAAAACTTCTTGAGCAATCTTCAAGTCTTTGAGCCATCCAATGCCTTACTAGAGCCTTCTCTTCTATGATCCTTCCTTGATGTGCAATATGCCTTCCTTACTTTGTGGAACTTAGAAGTTCTTGCAATAGCTAAGCAAATGGTCTCCAAACATGGTACAAACCTGAAACTTATCTTGAACAAATTCATTAGTACCAAATAGCTCTTATTTGGTTTGTCATCATCAAAACACAAAACAATTGGAGAGTGTAACCTCTTGGGCCAACAATCTCCCTCTTTTTGATGATGACAAAACAAATAGGCTATAAACAAAAATATAGGGGAGGAGAAAACTCCCCCTCATATTATGCTATATGAAACACTCAAAACACAAAAATACATGAATTCATAAAACTCATAAAACATAAACACAAAACTCATAAACTCATAAAACCAAGACATATAAATTCATAACATAAACACAAAACTCATAAAACTCATAAAACCAAGACATATAAATTCATATGGAACCAAGACCAAATGAACTTATTTTTGTCATGTAAACTTATTCTCCCCCTTTTTGTCATACATCAAAAAGGGTTATGAAAAACATGTTTATTCAATAACACAAACATTAAGTTCTCCACAAATAAACGAAAATCTAGCAAAATCAAGTGGTTTAGTGAAAATATCGGCTAGTTGCAAATCCGTGAAAACATAATCAATATCTATATCACCTTTCTCAAAATGATCTCTAAGAAAGTGATATCTAATCTCAATGTGCTTGGTCTTATTATGTTGATTTGCATTTTTGGTCAAATGTATAGTACTAGTATTATCACAAAATATTTTAATATTTTTATAATGCAAATCATAATCAAGGAGAGTATGTTTCATCCAAAGGACTTGTGCACAACAAGCCCTCGCGGCAACATACTCCGCCTCGGCGGTTGAGAGAGCTACGGAATTTTGCTTCCTAGAGGACCATGAAACAAGACAATTACCAAGAAATTGACATGTCCCACTAGTACTCTTTCTATCTACTCTACAACCAGTATAGTCGGCATCCAAATAACTCGTCATTGAGAAATCTCCGGTTTTCGGATACCATAGACCCATTCTAATCGTTCCCTTAATATAACGAATAATGCGTTTTACGGCAATAAGATGAGACTCTTTGGGACACGATTGAAATTTAGCACAAAGACACACACTAAACATTATATCCGGCCTACTTGCCGTCAAATACAAAAGACTACCTATCATGCTTCTATATAATTTAATATCAACATTTTTACCTTGGTCATCCTTATGAAGCTTTGTTGTAGTTGCCATGGGAGTGTTGCATACTTTTGAATCTTCAAGTCCAAACCTCTTCACGAGTTCCTTTGCGTATTTGGCTTGACATATGAAGTTCTCATCTTGCAATTGCTTGACTTGGAGTCCAAGAAAGAAATTGAGCTCACCCATTGAAGACATTTCAAATTCAAGTTGCATTACCTTTTCAAAATCCTTGCATAAACTTCATTAGTAGAACCAAAGATTATATCATCAACATAAATTTGCACAATTAAAATGTCATTATCAACATGCTTAGTGAAGAGAGTAGTGTCTACTTTGCCTTTAATAAAATCATTTGAAATAAGAAAACTAGAAAGCCTTTCATACCAAGCTCTTGGAGCTTGTTTCAATCCATACAAAGCTTTGTCAAGTTTAAAAACGAAATCGGGATGAACATGATCAATAAAACCGAGGGGTTGAGCAACATAAACTTCTTCATTAATAAAACCATTTTAAAATGCACTTTTTACATCCATTTGAAAAAGTTTGAAATTTTTGAAAGATGCAAAAGCTAGTGTCATCCGTATGGCTTCAAGCCGTGCTACGGGTGCAAAGGTCTCCTCAAAGTCAATTCCCTCAACTTGAGTGTAACCTTGGGCCACTAACCTAGCTTTATTCCTAATCACATTTCTGAATTCATCCATCTTGTTTCTAAAGATCCACTTAGTACCAATTATTGGTCTATCGTGGGGCTTAGGAACAAGGTGCCAAACTTGGTTGCGCTCAAATTGATTGAGTTCCTCTTGCATGGCTACCAACCAATATGAATCCGTCTCGGCTTCGAGAATGCTTTTGGTTCAAAATGAGAAATGAAAGCAAAGTTACCACATAGGTCATAGAGTTTGGAGCGCGTTGTGACTCCTTTAGATGCGTCACCCAAGATGAGCTCCTTAGGATGATTTGTAGCATATCTCCAAGCTTTGGGAAGCGGTTGAGAGCTTTCTTCTTTATCCTCTTGAACATCACCAATAGGTTCTTGCTTATCTTCTTGAGCGGGTGAGTCCTTCAAGGATAGTTTCTCCATGTTTTCACCTAATGGTTCAATCTCTACAATATTCTCAACAAACACATTAGATTCTTCAAACTTAACATGCATGGTTTCTTCAATAGTAAGTGAAGATCTATTGAATACTCTATAAGCTTTACTAGTTGTAGAATATCCAACAAAGATTGCTTCATAATCCTTAGCATCAAATTTACCCAAATTTTCTTTAGTGTTCAAAACAAAACACTTGCATCCAAAAACTTTGAAATATGCAACATTGGGTTTTCTAGAATGATACATTTCAAAAGATGTTTTGGAAGAATTTTTGCACAAATAAATACGATTCGATATATAGCATGCGGTGTTTACGGCCTCGGCCCATAAATATTGAGGGAGGTCATATTCACTTATCATTGTCCTAGCCATCTCTTGAAGTGTTCTATTTTTCCTTTCTACAACTCCATTTTGTTGTGGAGTCCTAGGACAAGACATTTCATGCTTAATTCCCTTTTCATCACAATAAGTCATGAAGAGTTGGTTTACAAATTCACCACCTCTATCACTTCTTATTCTCAAAATCGAAAATCCTTTTTCTTTTTCAACTCTTTTTCGAAAAATCTTAAATGAGAGAAAGTTTGATCTTTATTTTGCAAGAAGAAAACCCAAGTGAAATGGGAAAAATCATCAACTAAAACAAATGCAAATCTACTACCATTTAAGCTCTTAGTTTTAGTAGGGCCAAAAGATCCATATGAATTAATTCTAAAGGCCTAGTTGACATGATATCCTTGATTGGTTTGAAGGAAGACTTGGTTTGTTTCCCAAGTTGGCACGCACCACAAATGCGGTCTTTCTCAAACTTCAAGCAAGGAATACCCTTCACCAATTCCTTTGAATTAATCCTAGAAAGATGTTCAAAAGATGCATGTCCTAATCTTCTATGCCAAAGCTAAGAATTTTCATCAAAAGCATTTAAGCATTTAGTAGAACACTCTACATTAAGCATGTCAATGATATAAACATTATTATCACGAAAACCGGTGAGAATACAATCATTAGATTTAATATCAAAAATCTTGCAAGAAGAATCATTAAAAACAACTTTAAGTCCAAGATCACAAAATTGACTAATGCTAAGCAAGTTATATGTTAAACCATCAACAAGTACAACATTTTCTATAGTAGGAGATGAACCAATTTGAATGTTACCAATACCAATGATGGAGCCCTTGGAATCATCCCCGAAGGTGACGGAGCCACCTTCCTCGTACCTTGATAGGGTTGTAAAGTTATTGATATCCCATGTCATGTGTCTTGAACAACCACTATCAAGGTATCACCGCTCCCTACGTCTTGGAGCCTTGGTGTGTACCTATATCAAATAATTTAGGACTTGATTTTGGTACCCACATTTTCTTGGGTCCTAAAGAGTTAGTTTCATTAACCCAAACAAGATTATTTGTTCTATTTGATTGATCATAACAAAACTTAGCTAAATGTCCATTTTTACCACAATATGTACATCTATACACTCTACCATATTTAAAAGCATAGTGAGTATGTGATTTGTGAGCATGAGAATTGTGAGCATGAAAATTGTGAGAATGAACGTGAGAAGATTTGTGTGTAGTGTGAGCATGAGGAATCTTAACATGTGAATCTTTAGCATGAGAGGTGTGCTTTTTAGAAAACTTTTCTTCAAGCCTCTTGGTGTTAAAAGCACAATCTTTCAAAACCTTTTCAAAATTAACCATTTTAGATTTAAAAGAAGAAATTTCTTTTTCATTGACAATAGGAGCTTTTGCCTTACAAGAAACCTTGTAGGCACTAAATTCATTTTGAATAGAAATAAGTTTTGAATAAATATCATCCTTTTCTTTAGAAACCATACCAAGTTGATTTTTAAGAAAAGCAACTTCCTTTTGTAATTTAAGACATTCAATTTTCTTATTATCATAAGTTTCGGAGAGTTCAACAAATGCATGCACAATAACTTCTTTACTCAAACCATCATCTTCCTCATCAAGAGATTGAGGGGTTACCTTTGGTGTGTTTGCCATGAAACACATATTCGCGGTATCCGCTTCTTCTTCTTCGGACTCGCTTTCCGAATCCCATGTTGCCTTGTAAGCTTTCTTTTCTTCCGACTTCCTTGGCTTGAAGGAGGAAGTCATCTTCTTTTTGAACTCCGGGCAATCCGCCATGATGTGTCCTAGCCTTCGACAATTGAAGCATATAATTCTTTTCTCCTCTTTGCCTTCAAACTTTCTTTGGAAGTTAAGCTTTTTCTTCCGGTACAATCTTTTCATGTTTCGCACAAGGAGAGAGAGCTCCTCATCTTCTTCTTCATCTTCTTCATCGTCTTCAAGAGTGGATGAAGACTTGAAAGCTATGGACTTCTTCTTTGTTGGAGCGGCCTCTTCTCTTGCTTTCTTCTCCATCTCATGGGTCTTTAAGTTCCCAATGAGACTAATGAGGTCCATCTCATCCTTGTCGTTTAACTCCTTTAAGGTGGTGGCCTTTATCTCCCAAGATGGAGGAAGCGCCCGAATTACTTTCTGTACCTTTTGATCGTTGGAGATGACATCGCCTAAGGAAGAAAGAGCATTGGTAATTTTAGTAAACCTTGTAATCATAAAATCAATAGTTTCATCATCAAGCATTTTAAAAGATTCATATTGAGACCTCAAGAGATCTATCTTAGCTCTCTTGACTTGTGAAGTCCCTTCATGTGTGACCAATAAGTGTTGCCAAATCTCATAGACGGATTGGCAATGAATTACCCGTGTAAGATCATCCTCATTCAAGGCGGTTAATAGGGAGTTTTGGGCCTTGGAGTTGGCCTCATATTCTCTAAAGGTGAAGTCGGTCCAAGTGCTTTCATCACTATCGGGTGCTACATAGGGTTTGGTAAGGGATTTAGCAACTAAGCTACCTAGGGATTGCAAAAAGATAGTCATCCTAACCTTCCAAGTAGGGAAATTTAGTCCATCAAATTTAGGAGGGGATTTAATGTTATCGGCCATGTTTACTAGTGAATGAATGATGGAATGAAAATGTTGATTAGCAAAATTTAAGGATCTCTCTATGGATGTTAAGCCAAAACCTAGAGTCCAAGCTCTGATACCAATTAAAAATCACCTAGAGGGGGGGGGTGAATAGGTGATGATGCTAATCAATGGACAATTTTAAAAACAATGATGCAACAATCTCCCAAAATAAGACTAAGAGCCGAATTCCCTATTAAGGGCTCTGAACTCCTTCCTCCGGCTTCCTCTTAAAATGAGTTAGAGGTGCGCAATGCAACCTTATTGTATGGGACTATGATTGACAATGTGAATGAAAACAAGTGAAAATAACAATGACAAGTGAAAGAAAGTAATGAGCACAAGAAAGTAAACCAAACGCAAACACAAGGAATTGTTATCGAGGTTCGAGCACCCAGCTCTACTTCCCCGCCTTCCCCAGAAGGATTCTAACCACTTCACTATCACAAAGACAGTTACACAATCACCGCAGTACCCAACTCCACAGGAGTACCCGGTAACACAATCTCAAGTACAAGTAATCTCTGGGTAGTCAAAAGACCACAAACTCTCTCTTGCAAAATTCTCTTCCCTTACAAAGGTCCTTAGAGAACAATGAGTAGGAATGAAGCTCTTGTAGTAAGTGAAGAAGAGAAAATAAAATCAGAGAGTATTTCAAAAACACTTCAGAAAATGAGAGAGAATTTCAGCACAAAAACCAAGAAACAAAGCTCTTTTTGAATGCCTTAAACTTTTGAATTTTTCTTGTAAAAATTGTTGTTAAGAATCTCTCCCCAAACACCCCTATTTATAGGAGAGGGCTAGGTTAAGAGATAAAACAATCTTAAGGCTAATTAAGTCATATTAGATTCAAAACATATCCCTAAATCAAATTTTAAACACAAAAAGATAAAATAAAACAGCTCAGAAAAATAGCCGTTTACTGTTCAAACGGATACCTCGGTCGACCGGCCGGTCGACCTGAAGTTCAAAAATCCGACCGTTATAGGCCAGCGGTTGACCGCCCGGTCGACCTAAACAACCCAAGAGCAGACTGTGTTACAGTCGGTCGACCGCACGGTCGACCGCAAAAACATGCACACTGATACGTGCATTGGCAGAACTACGGTCGACTTGGACGGTCGACCGACCAAACTTGTCAAAGGTTCGGTCGACTGCCCAGTCGACCGGCTCAGGCCAAAAACCAGATTTTTGGATAGAAATCTAAAGGGATTTTGATTTTGACAAAAATATTTTTGAACAGGGATTATTATAAAACATAAAGATATATTTGTAGGCAGAAACTTGTATACTAAAATATTTTTGTACAAATTATAAGAAATCATTTTGGAATAAGCATGTGCGCAAAAACGTGTGTGAAAGAGCTTCAAACCTATCCACTATTCTTTAACAAACTATAAGACTAAAAACAAACTAAAGGAAGACTTCTTGAGCAATCTTCAAGTCTTTGAGCCATCCAATGCCTTGCTAGAGCCTTCTCTTCTATGATCCTTCCTTGATGTGCAATATGCCTTCCTTACTTTGTGGAACTTAGAAGTTCTTGCAATAGCTAAGCAAATGGTCTCCAAACATGGTACAAACCTGAAACTTATCTTGAACAAATTCATTAGTACCAAATAGCTCTTATTTGGTTTGTCATCATCAAAACACAAAACAATTGGAGAGTGTAACCTCTTGGGCCAACAAGAAGTCTAAAAATAACCCTAGGTGAAATTGAATATTTACAAACTAGGGTTATTTGAAAAGGGGTTATGAAGAAGTGGGACTCTTGGTGCCAATTAGCACCAAAGTCCAGATTTTTTTAATTTTTTTTTAATTTTTTTATTTTCTAATATTTTAGTGTTATTTATTTACAAAAGGGTCCAAAAATTATTTACAGGGAAAATTATTTACAGGGAAAAAGTATCTCCACCACCAAAGATTTCTTTTGGTCGTATTCCTCTAGCCTGTTTCTCATCGTTCTAATGGGTCCGTTTAATCGGGCACAATTGGGATGCCAATCGAATTGTCATTGGAGCCCTTGGCATCCCCAGTTTCAACTGCTTTAGTTGTTTATCCCTCATGTCACTACAATCCTCACTAAAAAAATTTTCATCACCACTTTTCTCATTTTGAATTTCTTTATTCCCAATGTTAAGAAATTCCAACTCATCTCCATACAGCTCCTCAAAGCTTAGGTCAATATTTTCCCTTAGAGATGTGCAATCAGTTAACAGATCCCGAGTTAGCTCATCCAAACACATGAGTTCGTCTGCGAAGAGGTCTTCAAAAGGTATGTCAATCGGAGGTTCTTGAATTATATCCTCATGGGATACATTCGCGGTTGGCTCACTGAAAGTGAAGATATCCAAATCAATTTTCCCCTTTTGAAAGGGTACTCTAACATTAGGATTTTCCACATCAAGATGATCACGTTCATTTTGAAATGATTCATGAAGAAACATCGACTCATCTTCTGAATCTTCACTCTCTTCCTCCCAATTGTTTCCAAGAAAATTTACCTCAAATGTGTGATCTTTTATCTTACGAGGTTGTTTGTCCATGTTGAAGACATTTACTTCTCGAGTCATGTCGCCAAAAGTTAACCTCATTGATCCATTTCTGCAATTAATGATGGCATTTGCTGTTGCAAGGAATGGTCGTCCCAAGGTAACAGGAGTTTGAGCCCTATGATTGGAGTTAGACACAGGTTGTGTCTCAAAAACTATGAAATCAACAGGGTAAATAAACTCCCCAACTCTGACAAGAACATCATGAATTTCCCCTTTGGGTATCTTCACAGAGCTATCGGCCAGTTGTATCGTCATTTGGGTAGGACAGAGATCGCCTAACCCTAGTTGTTGATACACGAAAAAGGGAAGGAGATTGATACTGGCTCCCAAATTAAGTAATGCCCTATTGATAGTAGTCTGTCCTATGATACATGAGATGGTTAGGCTTCCTGGATCCTTGTATTTCATAGGAATTGGCCCAGTGAACAACTCGTTGATGTTTGATGCTAGGAAGACTTTCTTAGGGACATTTGCTTTCCTCTTCTTGGTGCACATTTCCTTTAAGAATTTCGCATATGAAGGCACTTGTTGTATTGCATCAAGAAGAGGTACATTGATTTGGACCTAATTGAACATTTCTCTTATCTTCTCCATATGAGCATTCAGCTTTTAATTTACCAACCTATTTGAAAATGGTGCACTGGGCCTATATGGTTGCTCATCTACCTTTTCTTTTCCTTTGGCTTTTGAAGTTGATGGCTCAGAACTGGAAGATGGATTGTCTGGAGTTGGTTGCACTGGAACAGGAGGTGTGGGTTTTGGCACTGGTTTGGATGGTTGATTAGAAACCTTATTATCTACCCGCTTTTCAGATCTCAGAATATGAATAGTGTTGCACTGACTGGGGCCCATGTCTTCCACTTCATGCAGAGGGAAGTGATTCTTTGGATTGGGCACTGGCTGGCTTGGTAGCATACCTTTTTGTCTCTCATTTAAATAATTAGCCAGTTGCCCTATCTGGACCTGTATTTTATTCATATTCTGATGCTGGGTTTTTGATAGGGTTTCTATCAGTTTTTCCAACTCTGATATTCTCTTGTCTGAATTACTCTGGGGTTGATGTTGTTGATATGGAGGCTGGAAATTGGTTGGGAATTGTGGTGGACTTTGATAAGGTTGGAATTGTGGTGGACTTTGATATGAGTGAAAATTTGGTTGATTTTGGTTGAAACTGTGTTGAGGAGGCTGAGCATGATATTGATGTGGAAATGGTGGCCTAGGTTGCTCAGGACCAGACTGACTCTAAGAAAAATTTGGATGGTTTTGCCATCCCGAATTGTACGTATTGGAGTATGGATTGTGGTGGGGTCTAGTATAAGCAGCATTCGTGTTCTCCTGATACATTTGAGACTGGTATACAGGACACTCCTCAAATACATGGTTGAGATCATGGCAATAGGTGCAACCCGGTTTGACCACAGGTGATGGGCTGACCTGGTTGACAGCAGAATGTTCCCTTGATTCAAACAATTCTATTCTCTTCATCAGTTGTGTTATCTTAGCCTCAGCAGCTATAAAGGATTCTATTGAATGCATACCGGTTCTGCAAGTGGTGGGAGTGGGTTTATCTGGGCATGACTCCCACTGAATTGTTTTCTCAGCTAAGGCTTCAAAGAGATCTCACCCCTGATTCTCATCTTTCTATAAAAATTCCCCTTGGCACATGGTTTCAAGGAGTGTCTTTGTCTGGTAATCAAGTTCATCATAGATAATCTGGCATTTCCGCCATTTCTCTATGCCGTGATGAGGATATAGGGCTAGTAGGTCTTTGAAGCGTTCGAAATATTTCCAGAATGGTTCGTTTGATTCCTGCTTGAATTGCATGATGTTTTTTTCTCATGAGTGCTGTCTTGTGAATGGGGTAAAACTTTTTAAGAAAGACTTTTACAAAATCATCCCATGAAGAAATCGAACTGGCGGGAAGATTATAAAGCCATTTCTTAGCTATGTCTTTCAGCGCGAAGGGTATAAACCTTAGTCTAACAGCGTCCTCAGTTAATTAGGAAATTCTCATCATCACGCATACTTATTCAAACTCACGAATGAAGAAATACGCATCCTCAGACTCTAAGCCATGAAATCGGGGAAGAGTGTTTATGAATTATGGCTTCAGCTCAAAATTATTTCCATTGGTCACTGGGAGAAGAATGCATGATGGAAGTGAAGTGCGAATCGGGTAGAATTTATCTTGAAGCGAAGTGTTGTTTGCCATTATTGGGATTGTGTCAAGTGGTGGTGTTTGTGCAAGTATAGAAATTCTAACAAGTCTTGCAAAATCTGGATCCCGGTACCACTCTTGCATACACAATCACAAACAACGTTCACCGATCACACCAGCGAAAAGAAAATGAAAATAACAAACAAGAAAAGAAAAATTAATCACAAGCTATCTAGGATACTTGGACCTAGACGACTCCTAACTGTTCGATAAACCAAAGAAGGTTGTTGCTTGAATCAGACCACAGCTAATCAGCCAGGTAGGGGCAAAATACGGTGGAAGGTATCCGTGCGTAAGCAACATGCCTTTATTACGCCAAACCACGATATCTTCGAGGCTTAACCTCTTAATCCCCAGCTTTAGACACTGATTTGACTGGAGTATGAATCAACAACAATTTCCAACTTCAGCCGATCTCCTACTGAGTCCGGATGTCCTTAGGGTCAACGTCTATCAGATTTTATTAAAAGCTTGGGATTGTGAGTACTTGGAAGATGATTTTTGGGCCAAGGAAAGGGTGATAAAATCCCCACCTTATCTTATTTATTAGGTGTTGCCCTTAAAATCGATTTTGTGTAAGTGTACAGTATATGCAAACAAGGTTCACTCAAAGCGATGTAAATCAACTAAGAAGTGAGTCCTATTCGATATGCAATGCGAACGTACCTTGCTCCAGCACTCTTCAACAGTAAAGTAAATGAATTGAAAAGACACGTGCCTAAAAATGCAAACGTCTAATCAATTTTTAACTTTTGCAACAAATATTTTACTGTTGATTTTATTAGCAGGATCCTGATGAAAGCATACAAGAAATTAGAATTGCAGCAGCTGTATTTTTGCAAAGTAAGCAACCCTGCACAAAAACAGATTAGTAGTCAACTCATCATTGCCGCGGCTCCGCGGCTTTGGCCGAGAAAACGCAGCAAATCCGAGGGTACTTGGTCTCTGCTTTCAAGAGCAGAAGCCCAAGACCACTTATATGTTACTGCAATACTTGAATTCCTGTTTCTTCAACCTGTAACCTGCAACAGAGAAGAAAATTCGTTTAGTTCTTCATTAAATATAAACCGTTGCTCTCCCCGGCAACGGCGCCAAAAATTTGATAGGAAGGGATAAGAGTGTACTCAATTCAAAGATAGAGGGTTTCGAGTCAACCTTCTTTGTTCAAATGTGATGCTCAAAACTCCAAGAATGTATTCACAATATTTATGTACTCCTTCCGAATCACCGTAGTAGTATGAACTAATACGGGTCGATCCTCAGGGAGAGCTCGCGATGGAAGCTTTAACGGTTAAGTGTTGAAGAAAGAAAACAAAAGTTCTTCTATGTTTACAAGAACCAAAACAACATGGAAAAGTAAAGGAAGAATTCTTCGTGGTTTGGTTGCATGAAAAGAAAGGTGATGTAAAAGAAAATGAAAAGAACTTGGAAGATTTAACTTGCTTGGAAAGAAAACTTGCTAAAGAAAACTTTGGAAAACTTTTAGATGAAAGAAACCATGACTAGCTAACCTTTCTAATTTGCTAACTTACTAATCTCATTATGGTGATGCATGCCTCATGTTGATTCATCGGCGAAAGTTTGTCTTGCTTGTTGGTCAAATTACTTTCCCACTTGGAAGATGAGTGTTCTTCTCGGTCTTGGCTTGTAGCCTCATTGATTCATCGGCTCCCGAGATAGAATTTCAATAGTGGAATCAAGGAGTGCCACTTAAGGTAATGCTAAGGAGTAAGATACAAGATTCATTAGTCATTCAAGGTCATACTCAAGCTAGTATTGAAGTAAGAAAATTGTACTACAAACTAATAGCAAAGTTTGGTGATCCATCTCCATGTTCCATCAAGGCACTTTATAAAGACAAGGCTCTAAATGAGGCTCACATGAATCATATGAAATTACAACAAGCACTTGCCAAGAATGAAAGTAACTCAACTTCATTGGGGATGAAAGAGACTCAAAATTGCAAGATTAAAAGTTAGCGATCACCCAAGAGTTAGAAGTTTAGCAAAGTTAGTGGTTAGCTAGTCATATTAGAAGTTTAGCTAGACATTGCCACGGAAAGAAAACAACAATTCATGGTAGAATAAAAATGCAATGAAAGTAAAGCTTGAAGAAAGTAAAGCAAGAAAGTAAAGCACTAGAAATTGCAAAGATGAGAAGAAAGATGGATAAATCCTTACTTTAAAGTTGTCACCCCTTTAAGTACAAGCTCTCACACTCTCTCTTTCTCTCTTTTATAGAATTTTTAGGAGGAAGAAGGAGATTACAAGAGCACTAAAAAACTAGAGAAAATCCCTACAACTCTCTCAAAAATACAAGCTCTCTCTCCAATCTCTCCTCCCTTTCTCGCAGAGGCCCTGGTGTCTATTTATAGGCTTCAGAAGAGGAGGCTCCCAGATCTAGACCGTTGGATCAAATCGCTGGCTCAACGGCCAGATTCCTGCCGCGGATCCGCGGCTAGAGCCGCGTTTCCACGGCAGAATCTTGGCCGTTGCGTCAACGAATTCTGTTGCCGTTCTGTTGGAGTCTGTTGGCCATGTGGATCTTCTAGAATGCTGAGTGTATGCGTGGATGACTCCAGATCTTGGGCTAGACTTTTGAGCTTTTCATTTGGCACTTTAATTAATCCCCTTTATTCCTTCATAAATCCTTGATTATGGGCCTTCCTCTCCATTAATGGTGGACCTGCAATTTTAGAGAGAAAAAGAGTAAAAATCTTATTTTTATTTACATAATGCATGATATGGATGTGAAAAATGATACAAAAATGAATAACAATAAATAATCCACATGAATCTAACAACATCTACTTGGTCTAGCTCTTGCAGAGCCATTGATGGCTCATGATGATGGATTCTAACATTCTAACATCTAAATCTCTTACAAGTTACCATTACTTTATTTCATGCTTGCTCCAGTTAGTTTTGATGATTTAAGTGTAACTTGCTCTTGTTTGTTGAGTTTGGATTGAAAGTGATCTTATGTGTCATGCTTTGGAAGGCTTTTGAACTAAGGACTAGTGTGGTACATGTGAGGTAACTATCACTAAGAGGTTAGCATGTCAGTGGAGCCATTAGTAGTTAGCAACAATGAGTTTTCTTTCATTTTTACTTTATTTTAGAAATAATTATAAAAATCACAAATATATTCTTTTCTATATTTCCCACTTCTTTGTTTTCACCGTATTCTTCTCTTTTCATTCTTTGTTTTCTTTTCTTTACATTCTTTAAAATATTGAAGAAACTTTAACACACACGTGAACATACCGATAAATCTTCTATCGCTTTCTGTCCCTGTGAATTTGACCTGTTTAGCCTCTATGCTATAACGAAAGTATCGAGGAAGCCAAAGCACACACACTTTAATTAGTGATTTCAAAGCATACACTGATCAAGCATCAAGGACAAACCCTAAGGGAAATATCGTCGCAGGTGTGGGGGTGTGCTTATCTCCCCACATAACTATGTGATCCCTCACACATTCTCGTTAACAGAGTCGTATTCCAATAATGTCTTAGAATACAACGCTTTCTTGATCGGGATGCAACTTGCTGAAGAGATTGAAGTCAAAAATCTTGAAGCGTATGATGATTCAAAACTCATTGTCAACCAGGTTCGCGGGGAGTACGAAGTCCGACGTGAAGACTTGGTGCCCTATCACAACGTGATCATTATCATGACAGAGAAGTTTGAAAACTTCTATATTGACCATGTACCACGTCAGTAAAATGTGCATACGACGCACTACGTCCTTTGCCACTTCATTGGCCCTTTTAGCTAGAGCCATGGAGAGAGTACTTGTCTACAGTCGCGACTTGTACTATTATAAATTCACCTTGAAGATAGTAGAACTCCAAGAAGAGAACTTCAAGTTAAAGAGGTTCTTGAGACTTCGACAAGTCTTGAACCTAGAGATTAGTGATTCTCTTACATCAACTTCATCTTATAGGCACATTGCCTGATGACCCCAAAGAGGAAATTACCATCAGAAGGAAAGCTCCTCGATTCTATTACAATGCGATCATGAAAACATTGTACCGCCGATCGTATGATGGAATTCTACTCCAATGCCTTTCACCTAAAGAGGCACAGGAGGCACTCAAAGAATCTCATGATGATATGTGACCCAAGCTCGAAGACCGACTTAGAAAACTTGGCTATTACTGGCCGAAGATGATATCTGATGTCGTCGCCTATGCTAAGCGATGCCATGTATGTCATATCCATGGTGACTTCATCCATCAAGCACCAGGACATCTTCATCCAACGTCCTCCTCAAGGCCATTCAAGGTGTGGGGAATGGATGCTATTGGACCCATCAGCCCCCCAATATCAAGAGGACATCGCTTCATCTTGGTTATAACGGATTATTTCTCTAAATGGGCAGAAGATGTTACCCCGAAAGAAGTAAAGACACCAAACATGATCAAGTTCATCAAACATCACGTGCTCTACCGCTTCGGTGTACCCCGACGAATCGTCCATGACAATGGAACCCAATTCGTCAGCCAAGCATTTCAAAGGTTCTGTAATAAATTCAGAATCCAAAGTATGTCATCAACGACATACTGTCCAACTGCTAATGGCCTTGCAGAAGCTTTTGACAAGACTATTTGAAAATTTCTCAAGAAATTTGTCTCGAAAAGTCAACGCGACCGGGATGACAAACTAGGCGAATGCTTGTGGGCCTACTGCACAACAGTGAGAACCCTGACGAAAGCCACATCATTTTCCTTGGTATAAGGATGTGAAATTGTACTCCCACTAGAGATCCAAATCCCATCTCTGCGAGTTACCTTGACAACCAAGATAGCAGACGAAAAAAAGCATCGATTGCACCTCTAGGAGTTGGAAGCTTTAGACGACAGACGCCTACAAGCCCAACAACAAATCGAGCTCTATCAAGCTCAGATTTCTAAAGCCTTCAATAAGAAAGTCAGAGAACAGATTTTCAAGAAAGGCAATCTTGTCTTGGCTGTCAGAAGACCCATGGTCATGACACATAAGACAAAAGTGAAGTTCGAACCCAAATATGATGGACCATTTGTAGTGGAATCAGTCTACTCAAATGGAGCATACCGCCTCATAACTCCGGCGGCGATACGCTCATGATGCCCATCAACGGCAAGTTCTTGAAAAACTATTATCCTTAACGGGACCCTTCTCAAGATCAAGTTAATACTACACCTCTGATCAAAGATTTAAGATCCAAGATATTTGAAAGAGCACCAAAGAAGAGGTTCTTCCTTCAATGGATCTCATCACGATCGATCGACACCGAACTGGCCGAACATTGTTGACAACATGATGTATGATGTTAACATCGAAGAGACAAAGAGCGAAACTTTAGTTTTAGCCTTATCACTTTTCTCATGATCCAGTTAACACTACACCTCTAATCAAAGTTTTGAGATCTAAAATGTTTAGAAGAGCACCAAAGAGGAGCTTCTTCCTTTAATGTAACATATTACAGTTGATCGACACCGAGCCGACTGAACATTGTTAACATCACGATGCATGATGTTAATATTGAGGAGACAAAGTTAGAAACTTCAGTTTTAATTTTGTCACTTTTCTCGTGGTCAGGTTAATACTACACCTCTGATCGAGACTTCATCATGATCAGTCAAATGAATCAAACTTTGAAAGCCAAAATGTTTGGAAGATAGCTAAAGAAGAGCTTCTTCCTTCAAAAGATCATGTTATAATCGATCGACGTCGAGCCGATCAAACTTGGGTTGCACCATAATGCATGATGTAAACATTAAAGAAAGGACAAAGGGAAAATGTCAAGTTTTAGCCTTGCCACTCTTTTCTAGTTTATCTACGAACATCCGACGGCTTTGATGGCTAAAGGATAGAGGAAATAGTTAGCGTTTAAGTCCAACAAAAAATCCTCGACAACTTATTATGCTGAGGAAAATAGCATAGCTAGACCAACTCAAATGGTAGTTGGTAAAGGTATACACTGGTAAAGGTATACCAAATCCATTGATATCTGAGGATTTCCTAAAAGTCTTGGGGGACCTCATCCCGCTTTTCCCTCCAAAATTCCTTATCAATTCCCGTCCATGGAATGGTAAGACCTCAAAAAAGTTGTAATTGTTTTCCAGCGAAATAATCACAAAATCAAACATGTCAAGTTAATATTATACCTCTGGCATACCCCACTGTTAAGTTAACATTATTCCTCTAACAATGATTTTCTTCAATATTCCTAGCGGATAAAATTTTAACCTATCAATTCTCTTCAATAGAATGACAAGTCTATCAAATTGCTCAGATCGCAAAATTCCTTGGTTAAGTTAATACTACACCTTTGACCAAGATTGCTGTTAAGTTAATATTATACCTCTAACAGTGATTTCCCTCAATATCCCTAGCGGACAAAATTTTAACTTGTCAATTCTCTTCAATAGAATGACAAGTCCACCAAATTGCTCAAATTGTAAAATTTCTCGGTCAAATTAACATTACACCTCTGACCAAAATTGCGTATATTGTAATAAAAATTTCTGTTAAGTTAACATTACACCTATGATAGTGATTCTCTCAAATATTTCCCCGAAAATGAGACATTCGATGATAAGTTAAATATCACACCTCTAGCATCGATTTTATTGTTAAATTAAATACTACACCTATGACAATGATCCTCCCTCGATCCTTCTCATCAAAGCCGAGATGTTAATGAAATCACCTAGAGGAGGGTGAATAGGTGACTAGCTAATCTAATGATGAATTAATGCAGAATTAGAACAAATTATGTAAACTAAAAACTATTATCCTAAACACACCAATGTATAACATAAGAGTGTAGCCGAATTCCCAGTGAAGGGCTCTGGACTATTGATTGATGCAAAACCTGCACAAAGAATACGAAATTTCAGAACTTAAGAATATAAATGTGCAAGTGCTCAATTCTTCCGCTATAGCAAGTGGCTATGCGGGTCGTGATCCACAAGGAGGGTTTGCGATGGAAGCGTTACAGTTCTTTATTGAAATCTTTTAAGAAAACCAAACGAAAGTTCTTCTCTGTTTTTAAAGTTATGAAAGTGAAAAAAGAAAGTTATATTAAAGTTAGAAGAAAGTGGAAGAATGAGAAGTTGGAAAAATCAGAAAACAATGAAGCGAATATGTACAAATGAAGTGGAGAAAGAAATGATTTGGAAGAGATGGTAAAAGTGATTTAATTTACAGAAATGAAAGAAAAGAAATAAAAACTTACCTTCTTTTCATCAAAAGCTTACATTGAGTTCTTAGCTACGAAGTTACCTTGAATTGGAGGCAATCAGCGCATAGCTCATAAGAGTAGATTTTCGGCCTCTTCCACATTACATCATCAAGATACGCAAGCATGAAATGATACAGAGAGACTCACAATTCCATCGTCATGAGCTATCGGTGGCACTCGCAAAGGCAAGGCTCTTTCGATGCTTTTAGACTCACTTGGAAGACAGTTGTACCAAAAAGAAAGGTAAAATAGAAAAGAAGAAGAAGAAGACTAAAAAGAAGTACATACACAAAAAGACATCGATTCGATTTCATGACAATCAAAGAAAAGAAATTCATCTTACACCGGTGTCACTCCAGCTCTAGCTTCATTCTTGTTCTTGATGAAAGTCTAATATCCTCTTATTTACATAAATGAAAATTATAATTACGTGAAAAAGAAAAACAAAATCCTAAACTAAGAAATGGAAAAACTAGTCTAAAATCCTAATCTGCATGGTCCTCCATTTTCAGCACAGAGAATGGCCTTTTATAGGCCAAAATACAGGTATGCAGGATCCCGGGGAGGTCGGGGGAGCAAACGCTCCCCCTAACTCCCCAACTTTGCCGCGAAAACGCGGCCAAAGCCGCGTTTTCGCGGGTCAGCCTGGTTTCCCCTTCTGACTTTATCTGGAGTTAGTTTCTTCGTTTGATTCCCAGATTTTGACGAAATGGCCTTGGATTCTTGTCTTTTAACCAATCGATTCTGAGAGGATTCTTCTCAACCGGTTTCCAACCTCTTGATTTTGCCCTGATTTATTGAGTGCGAATTAATTCTGATTTAACTCAGAATTTTGGTGGGCTTTGGGCTCATTTCTCTTCATCTCCTTAAGGATTGGGCCTGCAAATAAATTAAGCAATTAATTAGGACAATGCAGGCTTTTATTCTAAAATAAGTATGGAAATATGATATTAAATATGCAACATTAGCGACCAATCAACTATCTCCTCAAGATTTCTCTAGATAAGAATTGAGGTGCTGCTATGGCTCTCTTGGTTGAATACAAGTGTGAGCAAATAATCCCCAAGCATATAACAATGTAGGCACAAGTATATCAAGCAAGTAATGAATATGAACAATAAGAGCATGCAAGATATAAACACAAGTGAGAGATAGAGAGAGAGCAATCACAAACATAGGAAATTTATTTCGAAGTTCGAGCACCCTTACTCTACGTCCCCGCCTTCAACACTATGAAGGATTTCTACTAGAATCGATCCCACCGGATCACTCGGTGCCACAATACCTACAACGAGTTCACACTAGAACTCCTTAGACTCACTAGTCCCTCGCTTGTTCCCGCAAGAACTACACACGCAAGTACACTAGCTTGCCGAGGCCGCACCTCTACACTGAGCTCCCACAAGAACTCAGACAACACGAACCCGCAAGTTCGCCTCCTCAAATACAAGAATGAATACTTGGTGATCTAAACACTTTGGTCGCATAAAAACACTCTCACAATAACTCTCTTATAAGATAGATATAGCAAAGGATAGCTCCAGTTGTGTGTGAGAAAACTAGGATTGATTTGGCAATGAAAAACTTAAGAAATCACTTTTACAAAACACTCTTGAAAAACTCTCCTTTTGATATAGAAGTATTTGGCTCTAAAATAAGTAGAGATAAACATTTAGAAGTGTAGGAAAAACTATCTTGAGAAGTCACTTAAAATCTTATAGAAAACAGTCCAAGGGAAGCCCAATTTATAGGCTACCAAAATATGGCCGTTGGAGGCCAACTCAGCAGCTGATGCTGCTGTCGGTCGATCGCCAGGTCGACCTTCCAACGGTTAGATTTCTGACTATTATGTCATCGGTCGACCGACCGGTCGACCGAGGCCTGCATACAAAAGCAGAAGCTCTCTGCCGGTCGACCGGGGCCAGATCCAGATAGCAGAAATCTCTGGCGGTCGACCGGGTCGGTCGACGGCCCTCCAGCTAAATAAGGTCGTGCACGTTTATGCATTTCGGTCGACCACCCAGTCGACCGACCTCTAGCTCGGTCGACCGTACGGTCGATCGGCAGAAGGCCAGAATATAGGTTTTAGGGATATAAAACTTGGTCTTTTTACCTTCAATAAAATCTCATAAATTCTCATAAATTTTACAAATATAAGTTCATTGATATACTTTGATATACAAACATTTTTGATTAAAAATCAAAAATATTACAAATATTTTGAACTATTTTTGTAATATAGAAGTTTTGCCTTAAACAAAAAACCTAAATTTTTCAAAAATGATTTTTTTAAAACTTTTCTAAATACAAAAATAAGATATTCTAAACATTTTGAAGCTTGGTGTGTATGGATATGATCAACTATGCATATATGATGAAATATCTATATTTTTAATATTAAACTCTAAAATAAGTTTTGATAAAACACATGTGTATTTGAAGCTTAAAAACCAAACCGGTATTTTTCAAAATGAAAACTCTTTTATGAAAACACATTTAAATCTTGTGAGTGTATATGAACTTGAGCAATCCACCAACTAATCTATTCTTTACATTTTATCTAAAATAAAATCTTGACACTTACAAACATGACATAAGTCTTCATAGAAATCGTCTCTTGAAGGTCTTCTTCTCCTTCTTGACTTGGTCCAAACCTTGATCCAATGAGCCAGACTCCTCTTGAGTACTTGATGCCATTTTGATTTGCGAGCTCTTGAATCAACACGTGCTAGTTTCAAAACTTTGACTTTATATCCTTTGTTGAAGCTAAATACCAACTAAGAACTTTATCAAATATCTGATACTAATTAAACACAAGATCATTAGTACTATAACTACATGAGTTAATCATCATCAAAACTAGAGTGATGGGCCTTTGGGCCAACAGTTAAATACTAAGTTAATATTACACCTCTAGCATTCTCCTCGTTGTTAAGTTAATATAAACCTATGACAGCTATTTTCTCAGTTTTCTCGATGAAAATGAGATCTCCTTGATGTTAAGTTAATATCATACCTCTAACATTCACCTTCTTGTCAAGTTAATATCACACATCTGATAATTCATTTGCTTTCAAATGCAAATCCTAGCCTGTCACGTTAACATTACACCTCTAACGGAAAAAAATTTCATAGATCCCTAATGGATTTAACTCGACTTGTTATTCTCATCAATGGGATGATAAGTCTACAAAATTTGTTCAAATCACGAATTCAGTTCTGTCAAGTTAACATCACACCTCTGACAGTAATATTTTCAAATTTCTTGACGGAATTTCCAAACTTTGAATTGCTATGTTAATCGTCATCTCTAGCAATCAAAGTAAATCACTTCATTTGTCTAATTTTCAAAACACAAAAAGAAAGTTAAGATGATATGAAGGTAAAATTATCACTTTTATTTATATCAAATTAAAAAGTGATACAGACACTCTCTTGTTTAAACAAGGAGTATTAAAAAAAACTGAAAGTCACTCTTGCTCAGTAAGAGATTGTATTTGTTTCCTGAGGTACTGGATATCCCTTTGGCGCACCGCCTCAACCTTAGCCAGGGCTTGGGCCCCCAATTCCTCATCAGACAAAAGGGTTTTAGAGGCCAGTTATGCCGAAAAGTCTCCAGTTTAGAAGATTGGTCATCAAGCTCTTTTCGCACCCGATGCCTGGTGGTCTCAAGCTCCTCTACCCTCTTTTTTTTATTTACAAGTTTCAGCTCATGATCTTTAATTAAGGCTTGCGCCTTAGCAATCGCTACGTGAGCACTTGCAATGACGTTCGCCGTAGGTTTGGAAACAATTTTAGATTGACGGAGGTCATCGGTTAAGCTCAAATAGCTGACCTTCAAAGTATCAATATAGCGGGTGCACTCAGCTATCCATTCTTCAATCTCTTTTTGTTCATGCTCCTGCCTTATGCGAATTTCCTCTCATACCTGCTGAGCATCGACGACTAGATTGGCTCTCTCTAGATTCCTAAGAAACTCTGAATATGTGCCCAGTTGCTCAACTAATGTCTGGTACGCTATTGCATGATCAGAACGTCCAGTTTGTCTAACATTTTCAATCTGATTCTCAAGGAGTGATCGCACAAATTCGAAAGGACTTTGCCCAAAGAGTATTAATTTGATGCAATACTTCATCGTGACAAAGAATTGCCCCACTATTTTGAGGGTAAGTTCTTCCATGATATCCGTGACTAGCATCGGTACCGGCGGTGACCAGTCCCTATAATGGTGGTAGTGGTGCTCGCACAAAGAGAAGGTGCTGCCCTCGTCTCTCCGAGGAGTACAGGCACAAGCTGGACCATCAATTCTCTAATTTCTAAGGTCACCACTAGAGTTTGGATGATGGAATTATGATGGCTTCTTGAGTAACGACGTCTACTTGGACTGGCATAGTATCTCTTGCAGTCATTTTAACTAAATAGTGTTAATCACTGGGCTAAAAAAAGAGTGATGATTGAGAAAGGAAAGAATACCGTCAACAGTTGAAGTTTCCGCAGATAGTAGCTCTATTCCCGGAGCAGCTACTTGCACCTCCTCTTCAGCCAAACGAGAATATTTGCTAGTATCAGGAGCAGAATACACATCATCCCAGCCAGCGTTGTCATCTCCCGAGTAATCCAGCTTCTAACTTGAAGAAGAGGATGACACAGAAGTGGGTAGGACTCTTGCAGTAGGAAGCCCAGTCCCAACAAGCTCAGCAATGGGGCTTTGCTCTGGAACTTCCACTGAGCGCCTTATCTCTACTGAGGAGCTTGGATGGACGTCAATTGGGTCGACACTTATCTCTTGACCTTGAAAGGAACTCAAGGAAACAACCTCAGTAGATACCGATATGGGCTTCCCTCAAGAGGGCTGTCCTCCTATGACTTCCATCGGTAATGCCTCCATTGTGATCACCGCAAGTTGTTTGGCGCCTTCTTGAAAGCAAAGGGACCTCAGAGCCCCCATCTTCCTCAGAGCCCGCATGACTAGGCTCAGGGTCTATCTCCAGCGAGGAAGTTCCTCTGGAGGGAATTTTGATCATGAGTTCTCACCGAGTCTTCTTCTTACTCAAGCCAGCCTCAGTAGAATGGGATTGAGTATGCTTCACAACTCCCCGGAGCCCCTTTGATGAGACTTCTCAGCCGGTTGTTTCCCGTGTCCAGCAGCCCCTGTTGGATCGGCCTCGCACTCAGCTTGAAGAAATTCACTAATCCCTTTAAGATGGGTACTCTTGGAGCCCTTCTTGGTTTGGAACATGGCCTTGATCTTCTTGATGTAGGTACTATTCATGTTATAACTAGGAACTGAATCCACTATTATGTACCATGCACAAAATCTGAGGCTGGTGTAGGAATATGCTTTCTACGGGAGGTTGAATCTATCCTCCGTTCCTCCAGCCACGTTGAAATACCATGCCCTCGTCCCTTTGTACAAATTACCACTGAAGCGAAGGCCTAGGTACAGATTTCCCATATACAGCTGGTCTTACCCGAACTGGTGAGCGAATCGACTGGAAAAATATGGCTCAATGGTGCAAAATTCTGCAAGAGGAAGACTAAATACCCAGGGCAAATGTTGACCAATCACCAAAAGAGCCCTAATGAAAGGATAATGAATCCATCAGTACCGAATCAGTCAAGGAATCACTCCCCATACAGGGAAGTCAGGGAAACACCTTCCTTACAGGTAATTCATGCTGCTCTGAAGAATTTATCGAATCATCAGAATGTACCAACCATTCCAAGTTGAACACTCCAGCCGTTGAACAAATGGAATGGAATCCTCGGAAGACTGCACTGCCGTCATCAAAGAAGGGCAGTATATGATATACCATACCATAAGATATGTGTAAGGCAATTCCACACAAGAATTTGGTGGTTCATCCTGGTCTTTCCATCTGGGTCGACAACCACGTTGCCTTCCTTATCTTTCAAGGCTTTGACACAAAATTCGAAGCCTACTTTGAAGGCAACCAATCATAGCGGAAAGCAAGCTGAGGGGCTGACCATGAACAAGAAGAACGACAGGGTAGACCACCTCAGCAACAATGACCTCATGTGGTAAGGTGGGCACAACGCACTGCTTCAGCCATAGCATCAAAAATCACGCCAACAAGGCTCTGTCTGAAATGTGGATTTTGGCTTGATGGTGAAAACTGTCAAAAACAGTATCCAGTTTGAAAGTGTCCTTGTTCGAATCTGTCACATACGAGGTCACGGATTCAAAGATCCTCTCTATAATCTCAACATCCGTACTAGCTGCCAATCGAGATACTAAGCTCAATTTTTCCTCCAAACCAACAAAAAGATAGTTGGCCCAAGACATTTGCTTGACTGCTCTGGACCTCCACCCCGTCACTTGAGCGTAAATATGGAAATGTCACAAGACCTCTTAGTAGGTCTTGTACACCTGGAGCGCATCCCACTTCAGCAAATGCAATTCCTCTGTACTAAGAATGTACTCCTCATATGGCAGGTCTCCTATAGACAGCCCTGACACTTCAAATATCTCGTGCAGAGCGAATCCCATTTCCCCAACAGGAGTGAAAAATGTGCAAGTATCAAGATTATACTTCTCAAGAATTTTAAAGATGTTATAGTGGCTCGGAATGATTCCGTAGTACACGGCCCTGACTGTAGGTTAGAACCCGCACTGGAGCAGTGGTTTCTCTAGTTCTCTAAGGACAAAAGAGACCATATTTGCCCACCAAGAAGTCATTGTCGAGTACACCCACTCGGGCGTTCGGAAGTCAGACTGATGGAATTCACCCTTCACTTCCATAAATCGACTGATGAAAGTTTCTGCTTTCTTAGGAGTCTTTCCTGTCAGAAACTTCTGTTTCATCGAACCACGGAACAATTCAAGAACTTCTCTACCATGACTGGAAGGGAAAGCAGCACGGGTAAAAATTCTTCTGATCGTGATGCTTGACTGTGCCACGACTAAATCCCAGTCCATGTACTGGGGAAGAGACATGGACTGTAGGTATGACAATAGAAACATTTGTTCTATGTTAGAGAGAAAGAAGCGGTGATCCCCAATTTGACGAAGTGATGAGGGAAAATTGCCCATGAAAAGTGTATGTTTTGAAATCAAGAGTTAAAAGTGTGTGCTTTGACTTTCTCAATATTTTCGTTATAGCATAGAGGATAAAGGGGTCAAATCCACAGGGACGGAAAACGATATAAGCTTTACCGGTATGTTCACGTGCGTGTTAAAGTTTCTTCAATGTTTTAAAGAATCAAAAGAAAAGAAAACAAAGAATGAAAAGAGAAGAGTACGGAGAAATATGAAGAAGTGAGAAATATAGGAGAAATGGTTTTTGTGATTTTTTGTTTGTATATCTAAAATAAAGTAAGTAAAAAGAGAAAGAAAACTCATGGCTACTAACTACTAATGGCTCCACTAACCATGCTAACCTCTTAGTGATAGTTGCCTCACATGTATCCTTGGCCATCACTAGTCCTTAGTTCAAGAGCGTTTCAAAGTATAACCCATATATTAACTCATCACATCCAAACTCAACAAACAAGTGCAAGCTACACTTAAACCATTAAAACTAAACAAGAGTAAGCATGGAATAAAGTAATGTTAGTTTATTAGAGAGTTAGGATGTTAGAGTATTAGAACACATCATCATGAGCCATCAATGGCTCTTGCAAGAGCAAGACCAAGTAGAGACTATTAGATTCATGTGAATTATCAAGTAAAAGTTAGCAAGTTAGTGGTTAGTAATTAGTTGCCATGAGTTAAAATTAGCTAAACATGTAAAGGGAGTTAGAGAGAAGAAAACAAAAAGAGGTAAAGAGGGAACCTTTCATAATTTGTGACCTTCCATTACAAGCGCTCTTGATTTTCACCCTTGTACTACTCTCTTTCTTATTACAAGATCTAAAAGAAATGAAAAATACAAAGAGGAAGAAGAAGAACAACTAATCTAAACTGCCCTAAACTACAACATGGAGAAGAAAATCTTAAAAACTGTCTTATAACTCCTAAAACTTTTGTGCTCTAGAAATCTCAGAGTATTTATAGGCAAAAAGGGTACTAGGGAGAGTGTACGGAGCCGCGCGTCAAATCACGACACACGTCTCCATGACATTGCTGCAGAAACACGACAATTCTAGGTTGCTGCATTTTTGTGACAAATCTAGGGGTCGCCACCTGCTGCGCGCCCCACCACTTGTCCCCCTGTCGGCTGTTCTTTGATCGGTCACTGATACTGCATATTTATTATCACATTCTCATACTTATTATATAATAAACTCTATTTTTAATCATATTTGTTGTCTAATTTATATGCATGCCCATTGCTAAAGGAGAGGGAAGAGAAACGAGCCTAAAAGCCCAACAGAATTCTGATTTAATTCAAAATTAATTCAAAATCAGAAAATCAGGACAGATCAGGATAATCCGAGAAGATAAAATTGGTTAAAAACTAGTTAAAATAAATCTCTACAAATCAATTAGTTAAAGATAAAGATAAAAGGAGGTTTCATCAAAATTTCGGACTCAAATTGAAAATCCAGCTGAAGATAAAAGGAAATCGAGAAACCAGAGACGTGTGCCCAGGTGTGGCCACCTGGCCACACCCAGGCCGTAAAAATGCGGCCAAAGCCTCATTTCCATGGCTTTGTTAATTCTATTGGGGGAGCATTTTCTCCCTCTATCTTCGTACGCTCTTTTCTAATGGGTTTTGTCTATAAATACTGAGATTTTTCAGCGTACAGGAACGATCATGTAGAAAGTAGAAGTTAGGGTATTCTGTTATTTGTAACTTAGGTTTTTGGTTTTCTTTTATATAATTTTTATTTTCTTTATGTAACTGAGAGGAGAGAAGATTTGATGGAGGAATGAGAACAAGCTTATACTGAGGGTGACACCGGTGTAAGTAATCTTTTTTTCATTGTTATTTGAATTGAATCGAAGTTTTCTTTTCTTTTCTATTCTTATTTTGTTTGCTTCCCTCTTCTGTGTTTGTGAATCCAAATGACTCCGATAGCCTCATAGTTGTCTTGCCCTTGCAAGTGCTGTTGATGGCTTATGGTGATGGATAGTCATTTTTATGGTAGTATAGCTTGCCCCTTCATTTCATAGTGTAAATCAGGAATGGGAAAGATCCTATTTGTCATACTTCGTTCGCCTTCAAATAAAGGTACATTATTGATATGGGTCAAAGGTAAGCAGGTGCCGAAGAGGTAAGTAAGTTATGTTAGGTTTTCTTTCTTTTCTTTTAACTTTTAGTTTAGATCACCAACACCACAATCTCCCAACTCTTTTTTCACTCATTTTAATTTATTTCTACAAATTCATTTTCTATTTTCTCTACCTTCTCAATCTACCACTTTTTTCTAACTTAACTTTAACATATTTTCCTTTTCTTTTAAAGAACTAAAAGAAGATCTTTAACCATTGATTGTAACTTAAAAAAGAACTTGCTAAAAAAAGCTTCCATCGCTAGTCCCTCCTTGTGGATCATGACCCGCATAGCCACTTGCTATCGCTGTAGTATTGAGTACTTGCACATTCTATTTTTAACTGTTAAAATTCTGTATTCTTGTGTGCAGGTAAAACCTCAATCAAATTTTGGCGCCGTTGTCGGGGAGAGACGATAATTAATTCTCTTTTTAAGTTTACATTTTTTGTTAACCTTCTTCTTTGTTCTTGGTATACAGGTTTAACAACAAGGAAATATTTACTGTAGTGGACATATAAGTGGCCCTAAACTCTGCTTAAGAAAGTAGAGCCCAGAAGTCCTCAAATTTGCTACATTCCAGTGACAATCTAAGTGAACTACTAACCTATATTTTTGCAGGTTGACTGAATTGTAAAGCTAAATTTCTGCAGCTATTTATTTTCTTGATTGACTCATTGTACATAATTTCTAACGTCAATAGTAAAATGATGTTTGTTAAATGCTAAAAATGGTTTAGACTTTGCATTTAGGCACGTGTCTAATTCGTTTACATTTTATGTTACTGATGAAGAGTGCTGGAGAAAAAGGTACGTATGCGTAGCATATAGTTTAGGAAACATTCTTGAGTGATTATTTGCTTGTTGAATGTTATTTTTCTATATCCTACACACTTTGCACAATTGATCTTAAGGGCTTGTCCTATAAACAAGATAAGGTGGGGGAAGGCATTATCTTTCTTAACCTATAAACAATCTCCTCACTCACTAACTCAAACCTAACTAAAACTGAGTAGACGTTGGCCCTAGGGATATGTCAGACTCATATAGGAGACTGACTTAAGGGGGAAGTTGATTAGAATTTGACACTTGCCAAATAGGCATCTAAGGTTGGGGATTGAGGGGCGAAACCCCGAAAGTTGGTGGTTTGACATAATTAGGCCCGTTTCTTAGGAACGAATACCTCCCACTGATCTTTCCCCTACCTGGCCGATTAACTTGTAGTCAAATTCGACAATATACTGTAAGTACACCTAGAGGGGGTGAATAGGTGTACGGCTAATCAAATGAACAATAATGCGGAATTTAAAACTAAATGGCAACACACTTAATGTAACCAACGAGTGTAGCCGAATTCTCAGTGAAGGGCTCTGGACTAACTCCTCTTGATTCCTCTGAATAAGAGTTGAGGTGTTATATGAAGCTCTCGTGGTTAAACACAAGTGAGGCACACACAAACAACACAAGCATATATATGATTTGGCAATAAGATGCAATGCTCAAAGTAATAGAGAGAGAGTTAGAGAAAGTGGATCAAACGCACCGAGATATGTTTCGAGGTTCGAGCACACAGCTCTACGTCCCCGCCTTCACACAGAAGGATTTCCACTAACTTGTCCACACAGGACTTCCCACACAGGGAACCTCCACTGAGGATTTGGGGCAAATACAATCGGGAGTACACAACTCCTCTCTCAATCAATACAACCTCTCACACAGGCAAAGCACAACAACACAAAAATCACCTCACACAACAGGGGTAGGCACTTAGCCAACAAACACCAATCACCTCACACTTGAGAGATTCCAACACAAACTCCACCTCTCACTAGAGGGAGCTAAACACAATCTCCACCTCTCACTAGAGGGAGCTAACCACCACTCTAATAATCAACCTCTACACAAGAGGGATATCACAAATTAGGAGGGTTTGCAACTAGGTGGTCTATCTCAACCACAAACAACTACTTTTCCCATAAAATAAAGATCCTAATAGATAGGATAGAATGATAGCTCAATTGTAGAAAACAAAGAGTTTGAAAATCAAAAACTCTAAGAAAAACTCTAGGGAAAAACTCTAGATAGAAATGCAAATGAAGATCAAATCAATTCCTAAAGAATTTTCATTTCACATGATTTTCCAGCCCTTTAAAAATAAAGATGAAATCTTTAAAGCCAAAAACTCTTTTGAAAACTTGCTTTTAAACACTTGAGAATGGGAGAAATTTAACTCTTGAAAACTTGGAGAGAAACATCTCTCAAATGGGGTATATATAGCCCATTACAAAATCTGCCCGTTGGCTGGCAGAAAGGTCAGTTTTGACCTTCCGGTCGACCGGCCGGTCGAATGGCCAACGGTTTAAAACTATGACCGTTGAGCCTGCCGGTCGACCGTGCAGTCGACCGTGCCAAATCCAGATAGCAGTTGCTCTCTGGCCGGTCGACCGTGAGGCCTCAAGGTCGACCGTCCGGTTGACCGCCCCCACCCGAGAGTGGGGCACTTTCAATCGGTCGACCGGCCTAAGTGGCTGGTCTGCGTACACATCCTTATGCACGTCGGTCGACTTGTCCTGTCGACCGACTCTGGATCCGGTCGACCGGCCCGATGATCGTCAGAGCCTGGCAGGGCTTATTATAGGACTTAAAACTTGAGTTTTTTAATATCAAATAAATCCCATAAAATATCTGAAAATTCACAAAAATAGTTTCAGTATAATACTTTGATATACAAACATGTTTGAGTAAAATCAAATCATGGTACAAACATTTTGAACTATTTTTGTAACTTAGAAATTTTGCCAAAAACTAAAATCTGTATTTTCCAAAACTAAGATTTTTGAAATGGAAAATCGTTTTGTCCAATACTCATCCAAATACAAAAACATGATATAGAAACAACATTTAAGCATATAATATATTGATAGAATCCAATATACATGAAAGATGTATATATCACTGCTTTTGACATTTAATCTGAAAATAAATACTAAAACTCCAAACTCATGAAATAGACTATCAAATTAAGTTTGTTTAAATAGTTGAAGCATACATGTATATAGAACAAATCTAATATACATTAAACCATGTAAACTTGTTGATTCTATCTATTCATAAAAATCAAGATCAGTTAAACTAAAAATCGAAAACCAAAACATGAAACTTAAACAAGTGTGCGTGTTGTGAACTTGAGCATATCACACTATCTAATCTTTAATAATGGATCTAAACAATAAACTAAACACTGTACCGAAGTCTTCTTGTAGAGCTCCGTCTCTAAGTCGACTCGATCCAAACGTGATCCACCGAGCTTGACTCCAACCTAGTGCTAGATATGAACTTTGACGCTCGGGCTCTTAAATCACCATGTGAAAGCTCCAAAACACTTTTGTTGAAGCTAATCACCTACTAATATCTTGGTTACGTATCTGAAACTAAACATCACAAGATTATTAGTAAACTATAACTACATGAGTTAATCATCATCAAAACTAGAGTGAAAGACCTCTGGGCCAACAATCTCCCATTTTTTGATGATGATAAAACTCATGGAGTTATATATGCATGGATTAAAGTTAAGCTTCAAAGAAGCTCCCCCTTAACTCATGCATAACAATAAATAATAAATATATGCCATGAATGTTAAACATTAATATGCATCAACATGCATAAAATAATAAAATGAACATGCTCTTGATACCAAACTTTGAAAATAAATTCCTTTTCCTTTTTAAAATAAACATGTTCTTTAAATAATTGCTCTTGATACCAATAAAAATTTCAATGTGAAAACTTTATCAATAAAAGCAACATAAAAGCTCTTGATACCAATCAATAAAAAATTCTTGATACCAATTGGAAGATAATCAATAAAAGCTTTTGATACCAACAATAAAAAATATCAATATGAAACAACTTTGATATAAACTTACAAATAAATAATAAACATGCATGCATATAACCTCAAATGTGAAAACTTTATCGATAAAAGCAACATAAAAGCTCTTGGTACCAATCAATAAAAAATTTTTGATACCAATTGGAAGATAATCAATAAAAGATTTTGATACCAACAATAAAAATATCAATATGAAACAACTTTGATATAAAATTACAAATAAACAATAAACATGCATGCATATAACCTCAAATACTTCTCCCCTTTTTGTCAATCATCAACAAAGGGGTCAAAGAAAACAATAAAATAATGTTCTCCCCCTTTTTGTCTTAAACAAAAAATATCAATAAGGGATGAAATCAAATCAAAGCATTATGATACCAATTGAAAAAAATATATCAATTGAGTGCATTATGATATCAATTTAAAATAAATAAAACAAAAACATACCAATTGAAGGTACATAAAACAAATATAAATTTAAATACCAATTGTAGGTAAATAAATCATTTTAAAAAAATTTAACCAAAAATTTTGATATCAATTGACTAATGTAAACATATACATAATCTTGATATCGATTGTAAAGATTAGTACCAATTGAAAGTAATTTTTCATTAGGAGCATATGATACCAAAAATAATCAATATCATTTTTCAATCATTTTTCAACATAAAGTGTGAGAGTAAAATATCAAGGGTAAACAAAACCAATTGAAAAGTGAAATATAAATTTTCTCCCCTTTATCAAATACCAAATAAAATAATGCATAAGCTTGTATAAGATACCAATTGAAACATAATCAATTGAAGTATAATAGTCATTGAAGAACTCAAGCTTAGCATAACTAAAATTTGTGCTAAAAAATATAGAGATATAATAAGCACAAATAAAGCATATATATGTGTATAAAAAATTGAATACCAATCAAAATTGATACTATTTGAAGTGTAAGCATACATATATAAAAACATATATGAGTATACAAAAATAATGTCAATAGTGATACCAATTGAAAAGATCCAATGATACTAATTGAAAACACAATAAGATCAAGTGTATAACTCATATTACCTACCACCCATTTCATGCACATGTTTAAAATGGATTTTCAATAAGAAGCATACAAGGCATGGTCACCCAACCAACCGCCCTTTAATGGAAAGGGTTTTCAAAAATAGGTTTGAAAATAGTTTAGCATAATTGAAAACTCTTCCAAAATAAAGAATGCAAACTAATTATAAGAAAAATTTGTAAACTAGTACGAAATCCTTCAAGCAAGGAATAAAACAAGAATATATTCCATAAAACATGAAAATCACTAAACCAATGTCACTCAAAATCTATATATCACATATAATACTCATGAAAATAAAATCATGAGAAGACATCAAGTAATATGAGTGTACAAGCTTTGTGAAAGACAAGTCATGGAAATAGGCAATTAAATTCGATCTGAAATTCCTTAAAAAAATATGAAAATCATCAAAACTAGAATCCTTCAAGGTATATGTATGTCATATACAAACTAAAGTATACATACATATCCAAATATAAATGAGTCCACAAAAGTATATGCATGAAGGAAAGTGGCTCAAGGATGTATATGTATAGTCAGTAGTTTAGACACAAAGACATATACAAGTAGTTTAAACATTAACATGAAAACATGAACAAAATGGGAATACAAGTCAAATGTATGAATCATCAAAACTAGGCTATATTAGTACATCTAATGGGTACAAGTGAGCATTCAAGCACAAACACATAATAATCTATTTGTGGCTCACTAGTTGCACAAGTATATACCTAAGTTTTAATGAAAACTAACATCTAGACTTGTAATCAAAATATGAAGCATAGAAATCAAAATAAAACTCATATGATCATTATGTATATGAACATGCATTAGATCTAGGACATACACATTAGTTAAAACAACTGTGAGAACACAAGGTATAAGTCGATATTAAACATGGTGTCTCAAATATTAATCATGTATGACAATAGTCTAATAAGCATGGCATATGGCATAATGAACATTAAAACAAGACATGCTATAAATGAATGATCTAAAAGCATGCAAACATAAATAAAAAGTAAGAGATAGTTACCAAAACTATGAGGGCAACTCTCCATGTCTCCAAAATAAGGTGGTCCTCCCATCAAACTTTCCTTAAAAGTGATGCATTCAGATAGTCCTCTTTAAGCTCGGAACGCATCCACCTCAAGGCACTATCGCTCTCATGTCAAGCGAGAGTCCACACCTACATCAAATAACATAGGGGTAGTCTTTGGTACCCATACTCTTTTGAATCCATGGGGGTTAACTCCTTTCCTAACACAAACAAATTTAGTTGCTAAATTTACATCATATATCTTATCATAGCAAAATTTAGCAAGGTGGTCCTTACGTCCACAATGTGTACATGTGTACACATGAGCATACATCGTGTTATGAGAGTGAACGTGAGAGGCATGTGTATGCCGTGGTTTGTGTGCATGCATAAGAGGAACTTGTTTCTTTCGAAACACAGATTTCAACCGTGAGTGGCTCAAAGCACAATGACTCAAAGTGGAGCCCAAACAATCCACACTCTTCTTAAGCATAGATATATCATTTTCAATTAAGAAAGAAGAGGTGCATGTAATAGGTAAGCTAGATGGCAAAGCTACACTAGCATGGCAAACATGTGTATCTAAATCATTTTTTAAAGATTTATTTTTATTTAAAACAATTTCCAATTCCTTTGAAATAGAAGCAATTTTTATTTTCAAGGAATCATTCTCTTTTACAACAAAGTCAAGTTTTGAAGTTAAAGATTCATTTTTCTTCATAATATTTTCACAATCATTTTTATTTTTCAAAATTTTATTTTCTTTTAGAACAAGATCAAGTTTGGATTTCAATGAATCCCTTTCATTAGAAATCTCCACTTTCTCCTGTAAAATCAAATCTAGTTTTAAACACAAATCCTTATTTTCTTTGTTAAGTCCAAAACTCTTCTTTTTCAAAAGATTATATTTTTCTAACAATTTTTCACATACAATTGATAGTTCTTCATTTAAAGCATTTGGATCAACATAATCCTCACAAGAAGAACTAGCATCATCACCATCTAATTGAGATTCTGAATATACCTCAAGGGAGTCATTCCCTTGGACCATGTTGTATTGTTGCTCGGATTCTCCACTAGATTCATCCTCCATAATATTGGGCGTTTGTAGCTCGGAGGAGGTCAATGTGTTCCACACTGCAAAGGCGGAATCACAGTTAGAAACTAAGCACAAATATTCTTTATTAAGCGTGCTTCTAAGTGCCTCAAGGGCTTGTGCATTGGCCTCTATATGTTTTCTATTACCAAGATAGGAATTCTTGGTAGCGGCAAGGAAAACATGCAAGCCTAGGGTTTTAGATACATGGACATCCTAAATTTTCACATGTCAATGTTGGAGGCATCAAACATGGGAGGAGACAAGCAACCATGAGTGTATGTAAACAATATAAATGTGCAAATGCAAATGATAGATTAGTAAAACCAAGATCACACTCCTAGGTGGTTAAACCTAATATTAGGAGCGTAGGCTCTGATACCAATTGTAAGTACACTTAGAGGGGGGGTTGAATAGGTGTACGGCTAATCTAATGAACAATAATGCGAAATTTAATACTAAATGGCAACACACTTAATGTAACTAATGAGTGTAGCCGAATTCTCGGTGAAGGGCTCTGGACTAACTCCTCTTAATTCCTCTGAATAAGAGTTGAGATGCTATATGAAGCTCTCATGGTTAAACACAAGTGAGGCACACACAAACAACACAAGCATATATATGATTTGGCAATAAGATGCAATGCTCAAAGTAATAGAGAGAGTTAGAGAAAGTGGATCAAATGCAAATACCGAGATATGTTTCGAGGTTCGAGCACACAGCTTTACGTCCCCGCCTTCACACAGAAGGATTTTCACTAACTTGTCCACACAAGACTTCCCACACAGGGAACCTCCACTGAGGCTTTGGGGCAAATACAATCGGGAGTGTACAACTCCTCTCTCAACTAATACAACCTCTCACAGAGGCAAAGCGCAACCAACACAAAAATCACCTCACACAAGTGGGGTAGGCACTTAGCCAACAAATACCAATCACCTCACACTTGAGGGATTCCAACACAAACTCCACCACTCACTAGAGGGAGCTAAACACAATCTCCACCTCTCACTAGAGGGAGCTAACCACCACTCCAATAATCAACCCTACACAAGAGGGATATCACAAATTAGGAGGGTTTACAATTAGGTGGTCTATCTCAACCACAAACAACTACTTTTCCCACAAAACAAAGATCCTAATAGATAGGATAGAATGATGGCTCAAGTGTGAAAAACAAAGAGTTTGGAAATAAAAAACTCAAAGAAAAACTCTAGGGAAAACTCTAGAAAGAAATGCAAATGAAGATCAAATCAATTCCCAAAGAATTTTCTTTTCAAATGATTTTCCAACCCTTTAAAAATAAAGATGAAATCTTTAAAGCCAAAAACTCTTTTGAAAACTTGCTTTTAAACACTTGAGAATGAGAGAAATTTAGCTCTTGAAAACTTGGAGAGAAGCATCTCTAAAATAGGGTATATATAGCCCATTACAAAATCTGCCCGTTGGCTGGCAGAAAGGTCAGTTTTGACCTTCCGGTCGATAGGCCGACGGTCAAAAATATGACCGTTGAGCCCGTCGATCGACCGTGTGGTCGACCGTGTCAAATCTAGAGAGCAGTTGCTCTCTGGCCGGTCGACTGCTCGGTCGACCGTGCCAAGCCTCACGGTCGACCGTCCGGTCGACCGCCCCCACCCGAGAGTGGGGCACTTTCAGTCGGTCGACCGCTCGGTCGATCGGCCTAAATGGCTGGTCTGCGTGCACATC
This sequence comes from Agave tequilana, assembly GCA_038442645.1. Lineage (NCBI taxonomy): Eukaryota > Viridiplantae > Streptophyta > Magnoliopsida > Asparagales > Asparagaceae > Agave > Agave tequilana. The sequence goes on along the minus strand of JAVJIF010009047.1, from coordinate 110,626 downwards.
CGGTCGACCGACTCTGGGTCTGATCGACCGGCCCGATCGAATGCCAGAGCCTGGCAGGGCTGACTATAGGATTTAAAACTTAGGTTTTTTAATATCAAATAAATCTCATAAAATCTCTAAGAATCCACAAAAATAGTTTCAGTATAATACTTTGATATACAAACATGTTTGAGTAAAATCAAATCATATTACAAATATTTTGAACTATTTTTGTAACTTAGAAATTTTGCCGAAAACTAAAATCCGTATTTTCCAAAACTAGGATTTTTGAAATGGAAAATCGTTTTGTCCAAAACTCTTCCAAATACAAAAATATGATATAGAAACAACATTTAAGCATGTAGTACATGGATAGAATCCAATATACATGAATGATGTAAATATCACTGCTTTTGACATTTAATCCGAAAATAAATACTAAAACTCCAAACTCATGAAATAGACTATCAAATTAAGTTTGTTTAAATAGTTGAAGCATACATGTATATCGAACAAATCTAATATACATTAAATCATTTAAACTTGTTGATTCTATCTATTCATGAAAACCAAGATCGGTTAAACCAAAAATCGAAAACCAAAACATGAAACTTAAACAAGCGTGTGTGTTGTGAACTTGAGCATATCACACTATCTAATCTTTAACAATGGATCTAAACTATAAACTAAATACTGTACCGAAGTCTTCTTGTTGAGCTCCGTCTCCAAATTGACTCGATCCAAACGTGATCCACCGAGCTTGACTCCAACCGAGTGCTAGATATGAACTTTGACGCTCGGGCTCTTGAATCACCATGTGAAAGCTTCAAAACACCTTTGTTGAAGCTAATCACCTACTAATATCTTGGTTAAGTATCTGAAACTAAACATCACAAGATTATTAGTAAACTATAACTACATGAGTTAATCATCATCAAAACTAGAGTGGAAGGCCTCTGGGCCAACATATACCCCCCGTGGACAGTCTAACCAGTTAGGAGTCATCTAGGTCTAAGGTTTACCCTAACTTAGATTAGATTTTTTTCTTTTTATTTATTTATTTGTTTGTTTTTCTTTGTTTGATTTTGATAATTCTTGTGTGATATGGCTTATAACAACAATTTTTCCAATTTTAATGGTAATCCTTGTTACACCTCGACCTCTTTTTCAGATATTACCAACCCGGCATATGATAACTTTAACCAACCTAGTGTGCCGGATTGGTCTTATCCGAATCAATACATGCCCCAGTCCCAATACTATGAATAAGACTGGAATAATCATCACTACTCTTCACAGAGTCAATGGGGATACAACTCCCCCGAGTCATATTTTCAACCACCTTACCAACATCCATATACTCCTTCTCCCGAACAACCATTAGAAGAATCAATTAACTGGAAAAGAGGATGGATTCCTTAGACGAGCTTGAGTGATGAATTCAAATTTTAGAAGACTCAAAATCCCGTCAAAATTTTCAAGTCATAAATCCTTACTCTATTTTTCAAGAAGAACATGTCGATTTAGAAAAGAGTAGGGAATCCATGATTCAATTTCAAAATGATCCACTTGATATGATAAAAGCAAGACTTAGTAGATTGAAAAACATTTGTAAAAATAAGAAAACTCTCTCTACCTAATGTTTGACTATTTTTGACACCTCTAACCATATTGATGAAAATCAAGAATCATGGTATCTTGAAGACTTTGACAAAGATTCAATTTCACCACAAAACCTTGAACTTGACCAATATCAACCCATAGACGAATTGACAAGTTTCTATTTTAATAAGATTGAACTTGATTATGAATGTAAACCCGATACCCAACTTTATAATTCAATTATCATCTTCGAATCTATGTTGACTCTGATATTCTTACCCAATTTGGACCAATTTTCTGAGCCAACATTTACTCCTGTACTCATAGATCTAGAAAGAGAATCACCAATTTTGGATAGTCACGTTTCATTGATGGGAAAATAATGTGAATATTAATTCTTTGACTTAGACTCAACTCTTGAATCAAAACTAACTCTCGAATCCAAAGTTGATTTTTCTAAGTTAGTATTGGTTCCTGAACCTATCATTCTTGAGTCCAAGTCAACCATTCTACCAAGTCACATTCTTTTGTTGGACATAGGTATAAACCACGATGACTCCGTGATGATTTTTCAAGACTGATCATGTAAAGGGAGTAAGCTTCAAGATAGGATATTTCATGATCCTATTCATATTGGGGACTGTAAATATGTAAGTAAAAAAAGATGTCAATAAAGGTGGGTTCCGTTAATTACCACATTATCTTGATTGGGTAGCAACGCTTGACCCAATCAGACCACCACCGGAACCACCACCATAAGGTAATATTTTTCTTCCCTTTCTTCTTTTTCATGCATCTATGCATTAATTCATACATTGAGGATAATGCATGAGATAGGTGTGGGGAGGGTTCTAACATAACTTAGGTTTTTCTTTTATTATTTAAAAAAAATTATTAACATTTTCTTTACTTTTAAAAACTTTTTGAAAATAGAAACAATATTTTGACATATTCTTTGTAAGAACTTAAGTCGATTTTAAGGAATTGGAGAATCATAATTAGGATTTCTTATACTTGGTCAAAATAAGATTATTTGTTTGATTTTCAAGGTTAGGAAGGAAATTTGAAAAAGTAATTTAGTCTTGATTTTTACCTTGATGATATATGCATGCTTTATATACTTACACACTTAGGGTTCAAAAACAAAGATTCTTATGCCTTATAAAAAAGAAAAAAGAAAAAAATGAGAATAAAACATATATATATATGTATAAATCTTTTGATTAAGCTGGATATTTATGCTTTATAAAGCATAAGTGTTCACGCCTAAAAGCGGTTCATATAATAAAATCCTTAGTTTTGTGGCCTTATTTGCTCGAGTTTTTAAGTCCTCTGGGTGTTTTCTTACCCGGTGCCCTAAGACCGTTCGGTTTGGGAGTCACCGTTTAAAAGCTCGTTACACGGGCAGACTAGAAAGCCTAATAAAACTAAGAAATAATACCACCAAAAATAAATAATAAGGCGTAAGAGTTAGAGTTAAAGAACTCTGAGTCAATATTTCACGGTCACAAAGGTGCATATAACTTAGGGAATATAATAGACTAGATGAGAAATACAGTTTGACTCCATGCCTTGATTGATAACAAGTTTTTAAATAAAGACTAAGCTTAAGAATGAAAAGTTTGATTTTCCTATAACTTATAGATTACTTAATTCTTACAAAAATACTTCTAATATTTTTCTCTTTCAAAATGTGTTTTCAAAATACTAACACTTTGTTTCTCTTTCTTTATAGTTTTTGTGGGTGTAATCCACTGAAAACCCTCACGAGATAAACCTCATCCTCTAGGAGAAACCTAGACGTTTAACAGTTTGTTACACATACTCAGTGCAATCGCGTGACCTGCAAAATTGGTCTAATAATCTTTAGTTTAATTTTATTATTTTGCTCGGACGAGTAAAAGATAGGTATGGCGGTGTGATCGGTCGTTGATACTACATATTTATTGTCACATTCTCATACTTATCATATAATAAACTCTATTTTTAATCCTATTTATTATCTAATTTACATACAGGCCCATTGCTAAAGGAGAGGGAAGAGAAACGAGGCCAAAAGCCCATCAAAATTTTAATTTAATTCAGAATTAATTCAAAATCAGAAAATCAAGGCAGATCAAGGCAAATCAGAGAAGATAAAATTGGTTGAAAATCAGTTAAAACAAATCTCTACAAATTAATTGGTTATAACTGAAGATAAAAAGAGGTTTCATCAAAATCTCGGACACAAACTGAAAATCCAGTTGAAGATAAAAGGAACTCGAGAAACCAGAGGCGTGTGCTCCTGGGTGTGGCCACCTGGCCACACCTAGTCATGAAAATGCGACCAAAGTCGTGTTTTCACGGCTTTTTTAATTCTGTTGGGAGAGCGTTTGCTTCCCCTATCTTATTACGCTCCCCCTATTGGGTTTTTGCCTATAAATACTGAGATTTTCAGCGTCCAAGGAACGATCAAGCAGAGAGTAGAAGTTAGGGTATTCTATAGTTTGAACTTAGGTTTTCAATTTTCTTTTATGTAATTTTTATTTTCTTTATGTAACTGAAAGGAGAGGAGATTTTCATGGGAGAATGAGAACAAGCTTGTACTGAGGGTGTAACCCTCAGTTCCCAATATACGTATGTCAATACTGGTATCTGGTGATGATTTAATCATCCTAATAGTTGGATTGAGGTAATTTCAACTCAAGATATTATTTCCCAATATTTATAATTTATCTGAAATTTGGAATTTTTTTTGGGAATTATTGGAGAAGAATCTCAATTTGGGGTCGATCGGGGACATAGGCTGACTCTGAGATTTTTAATTAACTATCGGGGATGAATTTTAAAAATCTGACTTCACAACAATATTCAGGATGACATCTTTTATTTTTTAGAATTTTTGAGGATTTTCTTGAATTAATAGAGTTTAATCCAATAAAATTATATTTAAATATTATTTAAAAAGAAAAGAATGAAATTAAAATTAAAATAAAAATAAAGTAAAATAAAATAAAATAAAAAAATTAGAAAACCCGCATGTGTATAGCAGCAGGTTTCAAACCCAAGCCCATATTATATGGAAATGAATGCTCTAACCACATGGCCACTTTGGTTATTATTCCTTTATGGAAACCATTCTATTTGAACATTTTTCCTTACCTTTTATTCTTCCAAATAACACTACAAAAAAAAATAAACTTTATTAATAATTGTTTCTTCTCAGATTCAAACCATGGCCACCACCCCCACACCGTAATACCCAGACCGCTTTGCCACATTGGCATGTGGTCTCAAAACCGAAGCCCATTTATTTAAACCTTGCTTTAAGCCCCCCATCTTCTCCACCTTCCCCACTCTCTCTAACTTCTCCTAACTTTCTCCCCTCATTCTCACTCACAAAAACTGAACCCACTACTCCTCTCACATAGCCTAACTCTTAGGAGGCATTAGGGGTGTGTGTGGTGCCTATAAAAGGGACATCTCATCATCTCAAGTCACTTACAAAACTTCAATCTCTCTTTCTTCCACTACAATATCTCTTCCTCTTTCAGATTTGGCAAGGTTCTGAAGTGCTGGATGAGAAGAAGAAAATTCAGACTGAAGGGAAGCATTTTAGGTATTTTATTTTGCATTTTGTAGAATTTAGTTCATTGTGGCATTTCACCGAACACGTAATATGCGTTACATGTTAGCTTTAATTTCACCTTGTAAAACGCATGCTAAAATCACAATAAAATTTTGTAGAACACCTAGGATATGCTTCCTAATTATCATAATTTTTAATTTATTTTAGAAATTTATTTGCAATAAAAAAATAGAACTGGACTGTGCTGTGCACTGCACTGTGCACAGCACAGTGCAGACCAGGTCAGGTCTGGCTTGAGCCAGACCAAACCTGGGTCAGGTCGAGCCAGGCCAGGCCTGGGCCAGACCAAACCCAACCTGGGTCTGGTCGAGCCAGGCCAGGCCTGGGCCAGACCAGACCCAACCTAGGTCTGGCTAAGTCGGGCTTAGCCAGACCCGACTGGGTCTGGGCTCCCGACCCTATAAAAAAAAACAGAGAGAAAGAGAAAGAAAGGGAAAAAAAGAAACAAGAAAAAGAAAAAGAAAAAGAAAAAGAAAAAGAAAAGGAATAAATAAAATAAAAATAAGTAGAAAAATAATTGTAGCATTTACTGTAGCAAACTAGACCCATACCCATTACTGTAGCAACAGACCCGTTAAGCTTTTTATTTATTTTTATTGATTTTTAGGTTTATTTTAATTCAAAAAATTCCAGAAAATCACAAACTAAATTTGAAACTCTATAAAATTATTTTTATGTAATATTACTTAGAATAACATGAAATTAAATATTTTTGTAATTACTATTCAATGATAATTTATTTAAAAATGACCAATAAATTTCTAAATAGCACAAAAAATATGAAATTCATAATTCAGTAATTTGTAAATATTATACATCAATTTATTTTATGCATATATTTTATCATAAAAATATATTTTTAAATAGTTGCTATAAATTTAGAAATTGAATTATTTGAAAAATTAACCAACTAAAATTATAATAAATAGTAAAAATTACTTTCTTAATTATCTTATCGCTCAATAAGAATATGTCAAGTCTCTAATTAATTCACATAATATTTAGGCCGTAAATTTCACCCAGAACCGGTTGCAGTTACGGGAATTTAGACTCCAACGACATCAGGCAAGTGTACACGATTCTCCTCTCGTTGACTTTCATCTTGATTTTAATTCTACCTCTTAATTATGAATTCTGGTTATCATATCACATGATCGTCAACACTATCCTGTGATCATATTTACATATCAGCTTTTCTCTTCCGATTATATGACTAATTATTCTATTCTTGATTTATTACCGATACTGTCTCGTGATCATGTTTTATTACCTTACATATTATGTTTGCATCTTGTTCCTGTACATACATGCATCCATCTTAAGTTGGCATGATTGTTTGTATGTGGTAGACTGATTTATTGACATGAAATTTACACTGATCATGATAAATACTTTGATCTGGATCTTGAGGTTAACTGGATAATAATGAAGAAAGATTGATAGTTAAAGATTGAATATCGATTGATATTGTGATCCTGATATTACTGAAAATTAATCAAGGAAATTAACCATTATATTCTGAGTAATTATTCGAGTATATCTTATTAGATCATGGACACATGATCATGACCGTTTTACTTTGACATTTAGATTACATGTCACTGATATCACTTATACTATTATGCATTTGTCACATGATATTGTCACTGTCTACATCGTCCTGTGATTTTGATACGCATTGTGTTCACTATCTAATGTTGATATTCTTGATACCGATTCATGATCCTGTAATACTGAATAACGTACTATTTTGCATTTGTATTTATTAATAAAATTAATCAAGTCAGGGTTATTGGGGGAGACTGTAGCAGGGAAAATCCAGGGAGGTGTGCTTGGAAGGGCGACCCTTATGGGTTTAGATGCCACACGTGATCGTGTTATTTATGCACGCTCCTGTTATTACATGTTACATGATACCTGAGTACAGTGAACTGTTTCTCCCTGCTATTAGGATCCACTAACGCATCACTTGTTTGATATGCAGTTATCATGTGGGATGGGGCACAGGATGATTGATGGTAGTGAAAAGTGCATTTTTATCATCATATTTACCGTCACATTTTCATATTTATTTATATAATTCTGCACATTTATTAATAATTTGTAATTTATTGTGTGCAGGCCTCGAGTTCTTATTTTTATAAGAAATAAAGCTTAATGAAGCCCAAAAGCCCATATCCAAGCCCAAGTCCAAGCCCAGGTGTCAAAGTGCAAATATCAATTGTCAAAATTGCAAATACACAAGGGCCAAAGTTGCAAATACAAAGAAGAGGGAAGGATAGACTTCTATTCAACCCTAAATGGTTGCAGGAAAGAGTTTAAAGATAAATTCGGATTCAGACTGTACATGTTTAGTATTCAGATCATAACTTTTGCTACAGATATGCAAATCCGATGATTCAAAATGCTCCAGAAAGAAGACTTGAAGCCCTACAACTCTTATGTTGATCAAACTTTTCAATTCAGTCCGTAGATAAGCTAATTTCGGCGATCAACAGGATAATAAATTGCAGGACAGATTTGATTTGAACTTCTATGGATAAGTGCCACAAGTCTGGAGATAAGATTTTTTGGGAGAGTTGTACTAGGACTCTACATCTTCCCACTCCTATAAATACCCCTGCAGATGCAACACAGAAAGCGTCCAGAGGCGAGCAAAGGGCCAAAAGCTAGGGTTTAGGTTTTAGGTTAGATTTTATTTTGTAAATTTGTAACTAAGAGTGGAGATGCTTTCATGGAGGAAGGAATCATACTTGTACTGAGGTGACATCGGTGTAAGTTTTTATTTTTCCCCCATTGTTAATAAAAATCTGCTCGAGGTTGGTTTGTTTTTATTCTTGTTTCATTGTTTCTTTATTCTCGCTTTATCTTTGTTTTTCTAATCTTGTTCTATGTCATTGTTTCTCTCTGATGACTTGCAATCCGTGAGATCCAATTGCTTCGAGACTGCCTAGCCAACGAAGATCCCTTGATGGCTTATGGCGACGAACATCCTATACGCCATACTTGCAAATCTTCTGAGAAAAAGTAAGTCGTCACAAAAGGATCGAAGGTAAGTAGGACTGAAGAGGTAGGTGTGTATTTTATAGTCTTTTCCTTTTCTTTTCTTTTCTTTTTTGTAGATTAAATCCACATCTTCCACAATTCTTTTCTTCACTTCATTGTAAATACCATCCATTGTAAATACCACTACTAATAAAAAAAAAGAAAAAAAAAAGAGATAACTTGCTTAACGCTTCCATCGCAGTCCCTCCCTGAGGATCACGACCCGCATAGCCCTGCTACCGCGGATTAGAACTGAAACTTGCACATCTATTTTTAAAACTAAAATACCATCTTTTGTGTGCAGGAAATATCAGTCAACAAATTGGCGCCGTTGCCGGGGAGGGACGGTAAGTTGTTCTCTAATAAAAAAATATTTTTTATTAACTAATTCTCTTATTCTTTTCTGTTTGCAGGTTTGGAGAACAGGAAACAGAAACAGAGCAGCAGCAAGGACATACAGCAACCCAGTGCCTCTGCCCTCGAAGGCAGAGCACGAGGGCCTGCAACTTTGCCGCGGAAACGCGGCCAGTGCCGCGGATCCGCGGCAAGTGCAGTGAACTACTGATTCAGTTTTTTTTTGCAGATTGCTAAAATTTGAGATTACTGCTTACTGCTCTATTCTGTTTTGTTCTGTGATATACCTGTAAATTGCTAATAATTCAACAGTAAATTATTTGTTGTTAAAGATAAAATTGATTAGACGTTTGCATATTAGGCACGTGTCTTTTCAATTCCTTTATTTTTACTGTTGAAGAGTGCTGGAGAAGCAAGGTACGTACGCATTGCATGTAGAATAGGATTCATCTCTTGGTTGATTTTCTGCTTTGAGTGATTCTTATCTATTTATCTTGTACACTTGCACTAATTCATCTTAAGGGCATAACCTATAAATAAGATAAGGTGGGGATTTCATCACCCTTCCTTAGCCCAAAAATCATATCCCAAGCACTCACTAACCCAAGCCTAACTTAAAAATTAGTAGACGTTGGCCCTAGGGACATCTCGGACTCAATTAGGAGATTATCCTAAGGGGGAACAGTGCTGGAAGTTGACTCTTGCCAAATCAGTGTCTAGGAAAGGGATTGAGGGCCGAAAGCCCGAAGATTGGTGGTTATTTAATTAAGGAACGTCTTTGACGGAAAACCTCCCACCACTCTTGCCCTGACCTGGCTGATTAACTCGTGGTCAAAGTCTGCACCCGACCTCCCGTGGACAGTCTAACCAGTTAGGAGTCGTCTAGGTCTAGGTCTACCCTAACTTAGGTTAGAAATTTTTCTTTTTTGTTTGTTTTTTTTCTTTTGTTTGCTTTGTGTGATATGGCCTATAATAATAATTTTTTCAATTTTAATGAGGATCCATATTACACACCAACCTCTTATTCGGATATTACCAACCCGGCATATCATAACTTTGACCAACCTAGTGTGCCAGATTGGTCTTATCCGAATCATTACATGCCCCAGTCCCAATACTATGAACAAGATTGGAATAATCATCACTACTCTTCACAGAGTCAATGGGGATTCAATACCCCTGAGCCATATGGTCAACCACCTGTTCAACCAGTATCTTCATATACGTCTTCTCCCACATCACCAAGGTTTCAGTCCACCATTGATCTATTTGATGGGTTAGAAGAAAAAGTGGATCGGTTGCAAGATATAATGAATGATCAAATTTCTAGACTTTCAAACATTCTTGAGCGAACCAACCAAGTTGATAGGAACCAAGAATCATTCTGTCTAGAAGACCTTGATCAAAATTCAATTTCATCACATCAGTATGAACTTGCTCAACCCCAATCCTTGGACAAGTTGGCTAGTTTTAATTTCAATGAGATTGAATTAGATTGTGAATGTGAACCCGATCCCCAACTTTGCGATTCAGTTTTCATTTTCGAATCTATGTTGACTCCAGTATCCTTACCCAATTTGGACCAATTTTCTGAGCCAACATTTATTCCCATACCCATAGATCATGAAATTGAATCACCCATTTTTGATGATCATATTAAACTTGACCAATTGTGCAATTTTGAAAGTCCCATGGAAAAATTGGCAAGTTCCCATTTTTATGAGATTGAAACTAATGAGATATGTGACCTAGATTCCCAAATCTATGATCAAGTTCAAATTCCCAAATCATTATTGACTCCTGTTTTGTTACCCGACTTAGGTAATATTTTAGAGTCAGTTTTGATTCCCACACCTATCATTCCTGAACTTGAATCACCAACATTAAGTTACATTCCATTGTGGGAAAATGATTGTGGACTTGAGTTTTCATTTCTTGACTTGGACCCACTTCTTGAACCATGCTCGACTCTTGAACCCTTACTTGATTTGAGTTTCTTTCCTGAGTCGGTATTAGATCCTGAACCTATCATTCTTGAGTCCAAGTCAACCATTCTACCAAGTCACATTCTTTTGTTGGACATAGGTATAGACCATGACTCTGTGATGATTTTCCAGGACTGGTCATGTAAAGGAAGTAAGTTTCACGAGAGGATCTTCCATGATCCTATTCATTCTGGGGACTGTAAATATGTAAATAAAAAAGAGGTCAATAAAGGTAGGTCCCGTGAACTACCACGTTATCTTGTTTGGGCCGCATTTCGTGGACCAATTAGACCACCTCCGGAACCACCACCTTAAGGTAACTTCCGCTTCCCTTATTCTTTTTCATGCATATATGCATTCATTCATACATTGAGGATAATGCATGAGATAAGTGTGGGGGTGGGCTTTACTAACATACTAACATAAGTAGATACTAACAAAATTTGCTAATTAAAAAAAAATTTAAAAAAAAATTTAAAAAAAAATTTAAAAAAAATTTAAAAAAAATGTTATAAAAAGGAAATATTTTGACTTATTTTTTGAAAGAAATCTAAGTTAGTTTTAAGGATTAGGAAAATCATGATTAGGATTTCTAAAAACTTGGTCAAAATAAATAAATTGTTTAAATTTTTAGGTATAGGAGAAGAAATTGAATAAATAATTAGTCTTGATTTTTATCTTAATGAAATGTGCATACCAAATGAATATCTAGGATTCTAAGACAAAGACCTTGTGCCTCATAAAAAAAAAAGAAAAAAAAAAAAGAAAAAAAAATCACCAATTAAGCTGATACATGTGCCTCAAGAAGCATAAGTATTCATGCCTAAAGGTGAGTAAATAAAATAAAGTCCTTAGTTTTGGGGCCTAGTTCACTCGAATTTGAGTCCGCGGGGTGTTTTCTCACCTGGTGCCCTAAAGCCAACCGGTTTGGGAGTCATCGACTTTAAGTTCGTTACATGGGTGGATTAGAAAGCCTAAGAAGACTAAGAAATATAATATATGTATTAACACATCTAATAATCAATTAGTTAGGTATAAGGGCCTCAGGAAGCCTTGATGCTTACACGAAAGAAAATTAGATACGTTATACATATTAAAAAATAAAAAAAAGAAAAAAAATATATATATAAAGAGGCATGAGAGTCCAAGTTAAGGAATTCCTAGTAAAAACATAAGGATGCATATGATTTTGGTAACGAAAAAGACTATATTAGAATTTCAATTTTAATCCTTACCTAAAATGAAAAACAATTAACTTTATTAAGACTAAGTTAAAGAATGAATAAAAATGAGGATCCTAAAACTTATAGACTACTTAGTCTCTTCAAACGTATTTCAAATATTTTCCTTTTTATGGATTTTATGGGTGTAATCCGCTGAAAACCCTCACGAGACAACACTCGTCCTTTAGGGTAACCTAGGGGTTTAACGGCTTGTTGCACGTGCTAAGTGCAATCGTGATTCCTACGAAAGTGAGTTAGGTTAGATTAACTTTTTCTTTTTCTCTGTTTTTACTCGAGGACGAGCAAAAAGATAAGTGTGGGGGTGTGATTGGTAGTGAAAAGTGCATTTTTATCATCATATTTACCGTCACATTTTCATATTTATTTATATAATTCTGCACATTTATTAATAATTTGTAATTTATTGTGTGCAGGCCTCGAGTTCTTATTTTTATAAGAAATAAAGCTTAATGAAGCCCAAAAGCCCATATCCAAGCCCAAGTCCAAGCCCAGGTGTCAAAGTGCAAATATCAATTGTCAAAATTGCAAATACACAAGGGCCAAAGTTGCAAATACAAAGAAGAGGGAAGGATAGACTTCTATTCAACCCTAAATGCTTGCAGGAAAGAGTTTAAAGATAAATTCGGATTCAGACTGTACATGTTTAGTATTCAGATCATAACTTTTGCTATAGATATGCAAATCCGATGATTCAAAATGCTCCAGAAAGAAGACTTGAAGCCCTACAACTCTTATGTTGATCAAACTTTCCAATTCAGTCCGTAGATAAGCTAATTTCGGTGATCAACAGGATAATAAATTGCAGGACAGATTTGATTTGAACTTCTATGGATAAGTGCCACAAGTCTGGAGATAAGATTTTTTGGGAGAGTTGTACTAGGACTCTACATCTTCCCACTCCTATAAATACCCCTGCAGATGCAACACAGAAAGCGTCCAGAGGCGAGCAAAGGGCCAAAAGCTAGGGTTTAGGTTTTAGGTTAGATTTTATTTTGTAAATTTTGTAACTAAGAGTGGAGATGCTTTCATGGAGGAAGGAATCATACTTGTACTGAGGTGACATCGGTGTAAGTTTTTATTTTTCCCCCATTGTTAATAAAAATCTGCTCGAGGTTGGTTTGTTTTTATTCTTGTTTCATTGTTTCTTTATTCTCGCTTTATCTTTGTTTTTCTAATCTTGTTCTATGTCATTGTTTCTCTCTGATGACTTGCAATCCGTGAGATCCAATTGCTTCGAGACTGCCTAGCCAACGAAGATCCCTTGATGGCTTATGGCGACGAACATCCTATACGCCATACTTGCAAATCTTCTGAGAAAAAGTAAGTCGTCACAAAAGGATCGAGGGTAAGTAGGACTGAAGAGGTAGGTGTGTATTTTATAGTCTTTTCCTTTTCTTTTCTTTTCTTTTTTGTAGATTAAATCCACATCTTCCACAATTCTTTTCTTCACTTCATTGTAAATACCATCCATTGTAAATACCACTACTAAAAAAAAAAAAAAAAAAAAGAGATAACTTGCTTAACGCTTCCATCGCAGTCCCTCCCTGAGGATCACGACCCGCATAGCCCTGCTACCGCGGATTAGAACTGAAACTTGCACATCTATTTTTAAAACTAAAATACCATCTTTTGTGTGCAGGAAATATCAGTCAAAAATGATTGCATTAGTTAGAGTAATAAAATATGCTAGAGATATGTACTTGCATCATATCCTTCATTATTTTCAGTGATCTAGTACCTTAGATGTATTTTTAAGGTACTGACACTTGACTCATGTGACATGCATTATCTTGACTGCATGACATTCCTGGACATACCATGTTATTTTATCTTATGATCTCGAATTCTTATGATTATGTTACACAATAGTTACTTGTCCAGGACATCTCATGTTCATTATATATATGTCACGCCCTGCATGCACGATCTTATTGTACATGATCTATCTTCTGATTATTCTTGTTACTGTTATTACTTTAAGTTCTCGATGCTGCCAAATATATTGTGATTATGTCCTACTTATTGTTACTACATTTTCTTATTCTCTATTTTATCGTTCTTTTTCCTTCGTGTACTCTTGCTAGTCCGCTTCTGACGGACCTTTATTATATTTTTCAGTATTTAGATCAGGAAAGCTGGTATAGAGAGTTGTTCGTAGATCATATTCTGGTTTCACTGTTCTTCAGTGAGTTCAGTTTTCTTTCTTGACATGTTTTATTCAGATTTAGTGGATAATATTGTTCATGATTTAATTTTCATATATGTGATTTTATCCCTGTGCTTGGTTGTATGTGCATATATACGTGCTATCCTTCTTGTTATTGACAGCCTAAGGTACTCATGGAAGAGATTTCACTCTTCGTGAGTATCTGCTGGCCATTGTCACGTACCTATATTCCGTATTTTGGGAAGCGGGGCGTGACAGAGGGTGACACCGGTGTAAGTAATCTTTTCTTTCATTGTTATTTGAATCGAATAGAAGTTTTCTTTTCTTTTCTATTTTTATTTGTATTTACTTCCCTCTTCTATGTTTGTGAATCCAAATGACTTTGATAGCTTTGAAGTTGCCTTGCCCTTGCAAGTATCATTGATGGCTTATGATAATGGATAGCCATTTCTATGATAGTGTAACTTGCCCCTTCATTTTATAGTGTAAATCGGGAATGGGGAAGATCCTATTTTTCATACTTTGCTCACCTTCAAATAAAGGTACATCGTCGATACTGGTCAAAGGTAAGCAGGCACTGAAGAGATAAGTAAGTTCTTTTAGGTTTTCTTTCTTTTCTTTTAACTTTTAGTTTAGATCACCAACACCACAATCTTCCAACTCTTTTATCACTCTTTTTAATTTATTTGTATAAATTTAATTTCTATTTTCTCTACCTTCTCAATCTACCACTTTTTTCTTAACTTAACTTTAACCTATTTTTTTTAAAGAAGTAAAAGAAGATCTTTAACCATTGATTATAACTTAAAAGAGAACTTGCTAAAAAAAACCTTCCCTCGCTAGTCCCTCCTTGTGGATCACGACCCGCATAGCCACTTGTTATCGCAATAGTATTGAGTACTTGCACATTCTATTTTAAGTTCTGAAATTCTATATCCTTATGTACAGGTAAAACCTCAATCATACTTTCTGGATTCCAGATTTGGGCCCCCTGTTTTGATGAAACCACCCTCCAAGGTCAATGGCTATTTTTGTAAGCTTTTAATCACGAATTAAATGAGATTTTTTGACTTCTTTTTCATTTCATGTCATGAACCTAGAAACATGCAAGAGAGGTATTTTTAACAGAATTTAATATTAAATAAATATGAAGATGTGGTATGAAATATGCAATTTTTGAGACTAATCACACCCCCATACTTAGCTTTTGCTTGTTTTGAGCAAAATAGAAAAATAAAAAAAATTATTACACCACTTTCGCAGGTGACGCGATTGCTCTGAGTATGCGCAATAAGCCGTTAAACCTCTAGGTTTTTCATAGAGGAGGAGTTTTGTCTCCTGAGAATTTTTAGCAGATTACACCTACAAAATTCATAAAGAAAGAAATCAAATGTTAGTATTTTGAAAACACATTTTGAAATAGATAAAAGTGTTAAAATATTTTTTGCGAAAATTTAAGTGATCCAAGGTCATAGGTTAACCAGAAATTATTCTTCTTTAAACTAAGTCGAAATACAAAATCTTGTTATAAATTAAATGTAAAAATTTGAAAGAGAATTGATTTTTGATCTTTCATAAAACTCTTAGAACAAATGCACTTTGTGAACAGTAAAGATTTTTGGGATGTCGACTCTAACTTTCATGTCATTTATTTATATTATTATTTTTTCTTTCCTTAGTTTCCTTAGGCTTTCTTATTTACCCGGGTAGTGAGCCTTTAACCGGTAACTCTCAAATCAGATAGTCTTAGGGCACAAGATGAGAAAACATCCCTCGAACTTAAGGACTCAAGTAAACAAGACCACAAAACTAAAGGGGACTATTTTATTTTTTAACCACCGTTCTAGGCGTGAATAATCATGTTTCCTGAGGCATAATTATCCAACTTCAATAAGTGATTTTTATCATATATATATATATATATATATATATATATATATATATATATATATATATATATATATATATATATTATGGCATTTTCAGTCTTTGTTTCAATCCCAAAAAAATTTGTGTAAGTGGAAAGTGCATATATCTAAGGCAAAAAATTCAAAATCAAATTATCTTTCTAATCTTACTTCCTTATCCTAAAATTTAAATAAGATCTATTATTTTGACTCGGTTTAAAAATTCTTAATTTTAGGTATTCCTAATTCCTAAGATAATCTTAATTTTCTTAAAAATAAATCAAAATTATTTCTCTTATTTCAAAAAGTTTTGTAAAAAGAAAAGAAAGGAGTTTTTATACAAAAGAAAATATTTAAAATTTTCCTAAAATGAAATGTAAAAGAAAAAAAATCTAAAACAACCAACGTTAGTAAACCCTCCCCCACACTTATTTCATGCATTGTCCTCAATGCATCGTGAATGTGTATATACATGAAA
Source organism: Agave tequilana (assembly GCA_038442645.1). Lineage (NCBI taxonomy): Eukaryota > Viridiplantae > Streptophyta > Magnoliopsida > Asparagales > Asparagaceae > Agave > Agave tequilana. The sequence continues at coordinate 94,237 of JAVJIF010009047.1, read as the reverse complement.
CAAATAGAAAGGGAAGAAAAATTACCTTATGGTGATGGTTCTGGTGGTAGTATGATTGGCCCACGAAATGCGGCACAATCCTTAGATTGTGGATCTTGAAGGAACCCACCAATGATCTTTCTAACATGACACAATAAAAGACTAATTGAGTGAATGGTTTTATGTAAAAAATTGTCCCCATCTAATTTCTAATTTTTAAAAATAATTACTGAGTCATTTTCTTCAACATCCTTGTCCAACAATGAAGTGTGATTTTGGGAGATCATAGATTTGGACTCAAATGGAATACGAAAAAAACTGATACCGACTCGGGAGTTTGACTCAGATCAAGTAGAGATTCAAAAGTGGGAGTCGAAATTGGTTCAAAAAGGGGCTCCAAATCAAAAAATTGATGTTCACACACTTTTCCTAGTAACGGAATGTGATCGTAAAATATTGGTGTTTCAATTTCATGGTGTACTGGTACAAGATTCAATGTTGACTTCGAAATAGAGAAAAAAATCTGATAAAAATATCGGGGTCATTATCGAAGCAAAAAGTGAAATAAAATTTCCAACTTGAGGTTCAAGATCACTTTCAAGCTCAAGTTCAATTTCAAGAAAAGGATAACTTGCCAATATGTCAAGGTTGTTCTTAAAATTTTGGGCAAGTTCAAATAGATGTAATGAAATTAAATCTTAATTTTCGTCCACGGAAGGAATATGAATGGGTGAAATAATCGATTCAAGTTCAGAAATTATGCGAATCAAAACTAGCTCAAGAACGTTATTTAGTTTAGGTAACACTACAAGAGTCGATATTGATTCAAGGATTAGACTCGAATCACTAAATTGAGGCTCAGGTTCACATTCATCTTCAAGTTTAATTTCAGAAAATGGATAACTTGTCAAACTTTCGAGAGTTTGATGTTGGCCAAGTTCAGGTTAGTATGATGAAATTGAAGTTGGATTTCTAAAATAACATGATTCTTAAGTCATATGAACATTTAATGGACATGGAAAGTCAATCATATTTTGCATTATTCGCTTGGTCTCTTGCATGAATTCCATAGTTTTTTCTCACAATGATTTTTCTTTGAGTGGTTCTGAAAAAGAACTATATGAATTTTAAAAATTTTGTGGACATGATGAGGCCACCATGTTTTCAAATTATTTTTGGGCCGCTATCACTTCTTCCAAACTCCTTTGCAATGATGATTTTTCTTCAATTGATGGTTCAAAAAAAGGAGGAAGTGAAGCAAAATTGGGGAATGAATATTGTGAAAATTGTGAACAATGCGGTTGAAATTTTGATTCGGGAGAGGTGAATCCCCATAAACCCTGTGAAGAGTGAAAGTTATGTTGAAAATTATAGTCATAGGATTGGGGATATGGGTCATATTGAGTCGGATAAACCCAACTCGGCATATATGGTTAGTTCATGTTGTACATAGCCAGGTCGGAGTTATCTGAGTCAAATAAGGTTGGGGTAAAATATGGACTCATATTAGGATTGAAAAATTTGTTGTTGTTAAAATCCATTTCAGAATTTACAAAAAAGAAAAGCAAACAAATAAACAAATAAAAAAAGAAAAAGAAAATAAGTCTATGCTAGGGTTGACTTAGACCTAAATGACTCATAACTGGTTAGACTGCTCACGGACGGTACATAGTCAGAATCTGACCACAAGTTAATCAACCACGTAGGGGCAAGATCAGTAGGAGGTATCCGTGCTGGAGCAACGTGCCTAATTATGCTAAATCACTATTCTTCGAGATTTCACCTCTCAATCTCCAACCTTGGACACCTATTAGATAAGAGTCAAACTCTAACAACTTTCTCCTTAGGTCAATCTCTTAAATAAGTCATAGATGTCCCTAGGGGCCAACGTCTAGCAATTTTATTAAGGCTTGGGTTGTGTAAGTGGGGAGGTGATTTTTGGGCTAAGGGAGGGTAATGACTTTCCCACCTTATGTTGTATTGAGTTTTGCCCTTAAGTTCAATTCGTGTAAGTATGCAATATAGATAAGAATGAACACACAAAGAGAGAAAATCACCCACGTGTTTGTCCGTGTTGGAACATGTTTTGATGAAGACATTTGTGAAGTATTTCATTTGGAGCTCTATCACACGACTATATCAAGAGTTCTGCATGATCAAGACTTCCAAAAGAGAGTTGATATGATGTATTTTGTAATTATGTAATAGCATGTCAAAAGCCTTGATGCACACACATATCATAGATTTATAGTCGACTTATAGTCCCTGTTAGTTGACTAATACCATATGTAGTCGACTAACCCATTTCCCCTAGTCGACTAATCACTGGCCTAGTCGACTTATAAAGTGGTTGTAGTCGACTTGGTTCAGTTATCCAGAAACCTGTCACTTGAGCTTATCTTGACCTAGTCGACTTATAGTCAATACTAGTCGACTAATCTTTAGAAATTTGCCTAGACTAGTCGACTAACTCAAAAGGCAAGTCGACTATAGGCAGTTTCTGACTGTTGGACAGTTTCTGTTATCTGGTCTTTTGTGTAACATTTTCCAACGTTTTAAACTTTTGAATTGTACCTATAACTACCCTAACTTACCCTAGTGTGCAGCTATATAAAGGGTTGTTAATCTAAAGGCCACATATCAATTCTAATCTTCAGTTTTCTAAATCAAAAATTCTGTCAATCCTGAAAACTATTCCCACTTCAGTTCTTCACCAAATTCCAACTCTATAGTGAAGTTCTCTGAAGTTTCTCCTATACTTGCCCTTGTCCACATTCATACACAGTACCAAGGCTTATAGAAAGTGTTGTAATTCTCAAAGATATCATTGTACAAGAGGGTCTTCTTGGTGTAGAAGCAAGTTGTACAAGGTGGTGATTATTCTCTTGGTTGTAAGAGAAGGTGTACACATTTAGCAAAGGGGATTTGTCAAGTGGTGTGCATGGTGTTGATTTTGGGTGTACAAAATCAAGGATAAAGGAAAATCTCAAGCGGGTGGCTTGGGGACTGGATGTAGGTCACGAGGACCGAACCAGGATAAATCTCTCATGTTTGCGTTTGTCTAAACTTTTTTGAGATTTAATTTTCTTTATTGCAAGTTTATTTATTTGATTAACTTTAGTCCTTCTTTATTTAGTATTTGTGTTGACTTCGTATTTTAGATCCATAAGTGCCAATAGAGAAAGTCTAACATTTGGCATCATCTCGGGACCAATAGTCCCTACTATATGCAATGCAATATGTACACCTCCATCAAGATCACAACAACATAAGAACACAATACAGTATATTGGAATTAAAATCGATACGTGCCTAGATGCAAATGCCTAAATCATTTTAAAGCATCCAATTTCATTTTTCTTAAATTATTCTAGTGCACAGGTAACAGAAACTAGCAACAAAATATAATAATATATAAGAATTTATCCAACCATACAAAGGCAAGTGTGGACTTCTGCAATGCTAAAAATTTGACCTGCACACCAAAACAAAAAAGAAAAGTTAAAAAAACGTGAAATCAAACAGTTCTCATCCCCAACAACGGTGCCAAAATTTGATCGGGAGAAAACCGTGCACGAAAAGTGTATGTTTTGAAATCAAGAGTTAAAAGTGCGTGCTTTGGCTTCCTCGATATTTCTGTTATAGCATAGAGGCTAAATGGGTCAAATCCACAGGGACGAAAAGTGATAGAAGCTTTACCAGTATGTTCACGTGTGTGTTAAAATTTCTTCAACGTTTTAAAGAATTAAAAGAAAAGAAAACAAAGAGTGAAAACAAAAGAGTACAGTGAAACACAAAGAAGGGGGAAACATAGAAGAAATGGTTTTTGTGATTTTTATTTGTATATCTAAAACAAAGTAAAAAGAGAAAGAGATCCCATGGCTACTAACTACTAATGGCTACACTAACCATGCTAACCTCTTAATGATAGTTGCCTCACATGTATCCTTGGCCATCACTAGTCCTTGGTTCAAGAGCATTTCAAAGCATAACCCTTATGTTAACTCATTACATTCAAACTCAACAAACAAGCACAAGCTACACTTAGACCATCAAAACTAAATAAGAGTAAGTATGAAATAAAGTAATGTTAGCTTATTAGAGAGTTCGGATATTAGAGAGTTAGAATCCATCATCATGAGCCATCAATGGCTCTTGCAAGAGCAATGCCAAGTAGAGGCTATTAGATTCATGTGAATTATCAAGTAAGAAGTTAGCAAGTTAGTAGTTAGTAGTTAGTTATCACGAACTAAAATTAGCTAAACATGTAAAGGGAGTTAAAGAGAAGAAAATAAAGAGAGGTAAAGAGAGAACCTTTCATAGATTGTCACCTTTCATTACAAACACTCTTTCTTTTCACCCATGTACTACTCTCTTTTCTATTACAAGATCTATAAGAAATAAAAAATACAAAGAGGAAGAAGAAGAACAACTAACCTAAACTTTCCTAAACTACAACATGGAGAAGAAAATCCTAAAAACTCCTAAAAACTCCTCTCTTTTGTGCTCTAAAATCCCAGGGTATTTATAGGCGAAAGGGGGTACTAGGGAGAGTGTATGGAGCCGCGCGTTAAATCACGACGCGTGGCTCCACGACATTACCGCAGAAACACGACAATTTTTCGCGACAATTCTAGGGCGGCGTGCGCGGCGCCACCTACTGCGTGCCCCCCGCTTGTCCCCCTGTCAGCTGTACTTCATAGAATCCAGATTTGGGCCCCCAGTTTTGATAAAACCACCCTCTAAGGTCAATGGCTATTATTGTAGGCTTTTAATCACCAATTAAATGGGATTTTTGGGCTTCTTCTTCATTTCACGTCATACCTAGAAACATGCAAGAAAGGTATTATTAACAGGATTTAATATTAAATAAATATGAATATGTGGTAGGAAATATGCAATTTTAGAGACTAATCATGAAGCCACTTGTAATTCCTGTCAAAAGAATCTCTTCATCGTCTTTGATGGCATCTCCAAAAGGTACACTGTTTTCCTGAACAGGCGACGATCATTTGTACTCAAATCTCTCGACTGAGATAAACTCCCGCAACATAGAGGCAACACCCTTGGTTAAATGGGCTTAGCTTTTCTTGTTTGTACCGGTAAAGGTGGGAATAGTCTTCTGCAGACTGAAGAGAAGGTTGGGGTCTGTTGGCCCAAAGGCCAGTAGCCCTATATCTTGATGGATATTTTGATGATAACAAACCATATTTAGTTATTTATTTAACAATTTTATTTAAAAGGATTTCAGGTTAAAACAAGTTGATTTGACGGCTCCACAATCAAGACTCACAAGTTTGGACGTCGCTAAAGATTTGCATTCCCAAGCTAAGCATATTAGAAAGCTTCGGGATCAAGACAATGAAGAAAAGACCAAGATTTGTATTTTTACTTTTCTTTTAGACATTTTGTCAAAACCTAGATGTTAGAAGTAGAGTTATGGGATTGTCACTTTCACACACATTTTAGTTTGCTTCATGGCTTCAAAAAGAATTTCTATTTCAGATTATTTCCAACTTAGGTTTTAGAGTTAACATGTTTTGGAAATTAGTTTTAGAAATATTAAGTTTTGGAAAAACGATTTTTGGAAAAACAAGTTTTTGTTAAAAAGGATTTTCCTATCAAAATGTTTTTAACATGTTTGAGCATTGATATATGATCATACTCTTATTTTTATAGAGTCCAAAACCTCAACCCAAAAGATTAAACCCAAATCCCAATTTCTGGTTTCTGCAGAGTCTGTTTTAACAGATCTGACAGAAGCCAGTCGACCGTTCGGGTCGACCGACGTGCACCACTGTGCATGTGTGCACGTCGGCCGACCGCTCGGGTCAACCGGGCACTTTACAGTGCTCTCTGTTTGTTTGGGTCGACCGGGGGGTCGACCGATGTTCCCCAATGGTCAGAAATATGACCGTTGACGGTCGACCGACCCGGTCGACCGCTAGTTGTCAGAAATTCTGACAGACTCCAACAGCTCTATTTTCTGACAGAATTTTTGTTGGGATCTCACCCCAATGGATTTTTCTAGCTGTTAACTTAGTCTTTTCATCCCCTATAAATAGGTGGTCATTTCAACATGATAAGACATCCATTACATCTATTGAAAATTATTTTTTACATGATTTACAAGTTTTCTCTTTAGAAAAGATTTTTCATCAAAGCCAAAATTTCCAAACACCCACTTGAAGCTAATTCCTCTACTTCACTCTAGATTTTGCACTTCACAATCCCAAGTTCTACTTCTACATATTGGTTATAGGATTGTGCTAAGTGAGCGATTTTTGATCAAGTGTGATCACCTTTCTTCTTGAGCGAAGTTGTAGAGGCATCGGCCTCAAGCGAGCTAGTGTGCTCCGGGTTGTGTTGCGGCATCATGAGAGATAGGACAAGTGTGTCCTTGTATTGGCGATCCAGTGGGATCAATAATAGTGAAAATCCTTCAAGTGTGAAGGCGGGGACGTAGAGCGTGGCTCGAATCTCGGAAACATATACTCGTGTTTGCGTTTGCTCAAATTTCTCTAAACTCAAACTCCCTTTATTTCTTGCACTATTTATTGTCTTCTATATTGCATACCTTTTAATCTTAGCATTTTGTTAAGTAGAATTTTAATTCCGCATTATTGCCCATTTCATATAGCCATCACCTATTCACCCCCCTCTAGGTGATGTCAATTGGTATCAGAGCCTAACCCTATTATTTGGTTTAACCACCTTAGGGAGATCCTTGTACTTGGCTATATTATTTGTTGCATTCTTCTTTTTTTTTTTGCATCATACTCATTACCCATGGCTTCACATGATTGTTCTAGCATCAAGTCCCCACCAAAATTTGATGGCTTGAACTTCCCCATTTGGAAGGTCAAGATGAACCTATTCCTTAAGTCTTTAGGAGTTAGGGTTCCTAAGTCCATTACAAAAGAATTTATAGAACCCCTCACTGATGAGAGTTTATGGTCCAGGACACCTCCAAGGATTATGAAGCTAATGCTAGAGCCCAATATGCCTTGACCCAAGCCTTGAATGAGGATGACCTATCTCGCATCATAAATTGCAAATCCGCGTTTGAAGTTTGGAACATTTTAATTGTGACTCAAGAGGGAACGTCACAAGTCAAAAGATCTAAGATTAACTTGTTGCGTTCTCAATATGAGAATTTTTATATGTTTGATAATGAGAGCATTGATGACATGCTCACGCGTTTCACCAAGATTACTAATGCCTTATCTTCTCTAGGTGACGCAATCGATAATGACCAAAAGATTCGAAAGGTCATTAGAGCTCTTCCCAAAGCATGGGAAGTAAAGGCAACCACCCTCAAAGAACTCAACGATAGAGAGGAGATGGACTTCTCCAGCTTCATCGAAAATCTCAAGACGCATGAGATGGAGATGAAAGTAAGAGAAGAAAGGGAGGCGCCAAAGAAGAAAGCACTCGCCTTCAAAGCCACTCCAACCATCTATGAAGAGGATGACTCATCAGAGGATTGCGATGAGGACTTTGCCATGCTCATCCGGAAGGTGGGAAAAATGTTCTACAAGAAAGGGAGGCAAAGCAACTTCCGAAGAGGGAAACCTCAAGGAAGGTTTGAGAAGAAAAGAGATGAGCTCGGTCCTTGCTTCCATTGCAAGAAGAATGGACATCTCATCGCCGATTGCCCCGCTCTCCAAGCTACCACCTCCAAGAACGGCCCAAAGAAGAAGAAGGCTATGATGGACACATGGGACGACACGGAGTCGGAATCCGAAGAGGAGAACGACGCCGCACACATGTGCTTCATGGCACATGGAGACGATGCTTCGAAGGTAACTATCGACAACTCTATAGATGATGATGAGTTAACCATGGATGAGTTAGCTCAATTTTTTGAAGAACTTCAACATAGGTATGAGATTTCTCAATCTCATAATAAAAGGTTAAAAAGGGAAAATGACTCTTTAAAAGATAAAATTAATTTTATTGAAAAAGAGAAAAATGATTTGTCTAGTTCTTTTAAGAAAATAAAAATTGATTTTGAAAATTATAAACTAGCTTGTAAAGGGAAAACCCCATTGAATCATGTAATAAGAATGATTTTGTTGAAATGCAAAAACGAGTTGATATTTTAAATTCAATTCTCAAAAAATGTGCTTTTGATTTAAACAAGTTTGCATCTAGATTTCCCAAAGGAGTAACCCAAGGGAAACACACTCACCATGCACATGCACGGAAACATGCACACACTCACAAGCATGCACACATGTATGGTAGTGGTAGAATTTATGTTTGCACACATTGTGGCCGCAAAGGCCATTTAGAAAAGTTTTATTTTGCTAAACATAATGTGAATAATAAACATGTTTGGGTTCGCCCCGGTACTAATCCTATAGGACCCAAGAAAATATGGGTACCAAAAGACCCACCCAATTTAATTGAAACAGGTGGATCTTCATCCTCCAAGATTTAGGAGGAGACGGTGCCCGGGTGGTGGATGCATCAAAGCCCAAAGATCACATCGCGCTTGCATCACTATCATGGAGGTACCTATTTTTGGAGATTGCCCTTCGTTCGGTAACTTCTCCATTTAAAAGCTTTAATTTTTTGTTATATATATACAAATGCATAGGATTGATAGTTTACTTTTGTGCTTCATTGACATATGTTAGTGTAAAGCTTCATTCCTATCATGATTGTATATATGCCTTGTTCAAATTTTGATATCTAGTTTTTATGCCACACATTTTAATGTCCACATGTCTAGCTTTGATTATATATCTATATACATTTTTTTCAAAACTAAAAATAAATGTTTTAAAATTTCATGTTTGAAACAAATACATTAGAGATGGCAATTGCGCACCTCAACTCATATTCAGAGGAATCAAGAGGATGGAGTTCAGAACCCGTCACTGGGTATTCGGCTTCAACATCTCTAAAATCTTTGCTTTTAATATGAAAATTAAAAATTACAATGTCTTGTGTAAATGTTGTTGATGTTATAACTTATGAAGATTTAAAACATGTTGTTAAAACCTTGTATGTTAAATATATCCTACTTGTATTTGTTAAAATTCCTTTTAAAATTTTTTTTGGTCTGTTTGCTGCTGACAGATTTCTGGCAAAGCCGGCCGACCGGCTCTGAGCTCCGGTCAACTGACTTCGCCTGGAAGAATAGTTTTTATTCTTTTCTGATTGCCGGCCGACCCGTACGGTCGACCGCTTTGTCTGTCAGAGCTCTCGGGTTTTGTGGGTCGACCGACCCGGTCGACCGCTCTGTGTTACAGAGCTCTCGGGATTTTTGGGTCGACCGACCCAGTCGATCGAGCGTCAATTTCTTGCCCTAATCTGCTTATTTATAGCACTCTCTCTCTCTCTCTCTCTCTCTCACTTTCAACCGGCGATCCCCTTCTCCTCTCTCTCTCAAAAATCATTTTCACTCAATCCCACTCAAATTAACTAAAACCCTAAGTTTATTCCCTCTATTTGGTGTTGGATCTTCAGTTTCAGGCCTTTTCTCCGTCAAATTTCAAAGGATTTCCAGATCTAGGGTTCTAGATCCCTTTTTCAGGTAAAAATCAGATTTTTATTGTGGTTCTTGATCTCTAGCTTTAAGTTCTTCAATCCTTTGTCAAGATTATTAGGTTTCTTTGTTGTTAGATCAAGCCCTAACTATTTTCTAACCTAAATCTTTCCATTTTCACCAAGATTTCAAAATGACTAAGAGGTCTAGGACTAAAAAAGGAAAATCTGTGGCTCCTTCTTCATCTTCAACCCCTAGACCTAAACGTCCTTTCATTAATGACCTTGCTGAAAATAGATTTATCCAACTTTCTAAGAGATCCGTCATATCTGGGAGATGTGTCATTCTTCAAGATTTTGAACATCTAAACATCCCCCACTTCTTGAGAAATAACTCACTAGACCGGTTCATGGCCATTAGGAAACCTGTCTATACTTCTCTCGTGCCATATTTTTATACAAATTTTATCTTCGAGGTAAATCGTGTGAGATCTAGAGTTTTGGGGAGGGACATTGACATCCCCCTAGCCCAATTTGCTGACTTGTTGCATCTCTCCTATGGAGGAGTTGATGTATATACTTTTGATCTCCATGATTTTGTCTTTCCGGACGGTGAGTCTGCGCTCACCGCTTCCACTTTGATTCACAGGGATGACAACCCCGGTTTGGTAAGGAATGAGGCCGTGAACAAGTACACTCTCACCGCCCAAGTCCTAGCCAATTTATTTTCTACAATATTTTACCCAAGTTTGGGGAATATAGCCATGCCAGAGGTCCTGTTCCACTGATTATCTACTGTCTTCTGAGAGGCATTAGGATGTATATCCCTCATCTCATTGCTTCACACATGGCTTCAGATCAAATCTGCATGCCCGGTAGGCACTTGCCTTATGGGATGCTCATCACCCACCTCCTCAAAGGTCTTGGTTTTGATCTTTCCTCAGAGAGTCCCTCTGAATCCGCTGTGAACTTAGACAGCGTTCTTTTTAAGAGGATGCATGCCAGGCCACGTCAAGACGCTCCTGAGTAGCCTCCTGTTCCACTTGCTGATGTTCCAGGGTCATCATCAGCCCCAGGGTCTTCTTCGGCCCCAGGGACTTCCTTCGCTCCCGGGCCATCCATATCTCCAGATTTTCAGGCCTTTATCTCTTCTGAGATTCGCTCTCAGATCCAGGAGCACCAGTCTTGGATCGAGCAGCGAGATGCAGCTTTTCGTGCGGAGATGGACTCGCGTTTCCAGGGGATTAGCAATGATATGTCTTACTTTGCTGACTCCATGAGATTCGTGGACTCACAATTTGAGGCACTCTTTGTGAAACTCGACATGCTTGGTCCTGATCCCACAGCTTTTGCCCGTCCACTTCCCTCCTCCGGCCCTCCATTTCCTGTCAGGGCTCCTTCTGCTGTTCCACCACCACAGCCAGGTGTTGTTGGCATTGATCTAGAGGAGGCAGCTGTTGGCCCATAAGGTTACACTCTCTAAATGTTTAGAGTTTTGATGATAACAAAATAAATAGGAGCTATATGGTACTAATTAGTTTGTTGAGATAAGTTTCAGGTTTGTACCATAGTTTCGAGGCCATTGCTTAGCTATTACAAGAAATTCTAGGTTCATGAAGCAAAGAAGGCTTTTTGCTCATCAAGGAAGGAATATAGAAGAGAAGGCTCTAGCAAGGCATTGCATGGCTCAAGATTGCTCAAGAGACTTAATTAGATTTGTTTTTAAGTTTAGAGTTTTGTTAAAGAATAGTGAATAGGTTTGAAGCTCCATCACACACGTTTTTGCGCACATCTTATTTCCAAGTTTAATTCATATAAATTATACAAAAATATTTTTGATACAAAATCCTCTGCCTATAAATCCATATTTATGTTTTATACTTATTCCTATTTAAAACATCTTTTGGTAAAAATATTCATCTCCTCAAAAATCTGTTTGAAAATTGATTTTTGGCCTGAGCCGGTCGACCGCCCCAGTCGACCGTGCCTATGTCAGGCTTTGCCGGTCGACCGCCCGAGTCGATCGTGGTTCTGGCAGATGCACGTATCAGTGTGCACGTTTCACGGTCGACCGTGACGGTCGACGGAGACCTGCCTGACTGCAAGACTTTGCTCTCTGTTTGTTTGGGTTGACCAGGTCGGTCGACCGTAGCCTGCAACGGCTATATTCTTTTTGTACTACCGGTCGACCGGGCGGTCAACCGGACTAGCCGTTTGTACAGTAACGGCTAGTTTCTGAACAGGTTTAATTTTTGTCCTTTTCTCACTTAAGTGTGTTTAAGTGACATGTTTTGGTTTTAATACATTCTGATTAGCCTTAAAAATGTTTTATGTTTAAACCCTAGCCCTCTCCTATAAATAGGGGTGTTTAGGGAGAGTTTTACAACTAGAAAAATTATCAAAATTTCCACAAGTTTAAGGCTTTCAAAAAGACTTGGTTTCTTGGTTTTTGTGCTGAAATTCTCTCTCAATTTCTGAAGTGTTTTCAAGAACTCTCTGATTTCATTTTCTTTTCTCTTTGCACACAAGAGCTTCATTCCTACTCATTGTCTCTAAGGACCTTTGTAAGGGAAGAGAATTTTGAAAGAGAAAGTTTGTGGTCTTTTGACTACCAAGAGAGAACTTGTACTTGAGATTGTGGAGTTGGGTACTCCGGTGTATTTGTGACATCTTTGTGATAGCGGAAGTGGTTGGAATCCTTCTGGGGAAGGCGGGGAAGTAGAGCTGGGTGCTCGAACCTCGATAACAAATCTTTGTGTTTGCGTTTGGTTTACTTTCCTTGTTCTTGCACTACCTTCATTGCTATTGTTACTTGCTCTCTACATTCATTGCTATATTCACTTGCTTTGTGAGATTGTTGCATCATAAATTTTAAATTGTGCATTGATTAGCATTATCACCTATTCACCCCCCTCTAGGTGATTTTCAATTGGTATCAGAGCTTGGACTCTAGGTTTGGCTTAACATCCTTAGAGAGATCCTTAAAATATTGCTAATCAACATTTGCATTCATCCATTCATACACTAGTAAACATGGCCGATAACATCAAAACCCCTTCTAAATTTGATGGACTAAATTTCCCTATTTGGAAGGTTAGGATGACTATCTTCTTGCAATCATTAGGTAGTTTAGTAGCTAAATCCTTGACCAAACCCTATGTAGCACCCGATGGTGATGAGAGCACATGGACCGACTTCAACTTTAGAGAATATGAGGCTAACTCCAAAGCCCAAAATTCCCTTTTAACCGCCTTGAATGAGGATGACCTCACACGGGTAATTCATTGCCAATCCGCCTATGAGATTTGGCAACACTTGTTAGTCACGCACGAAGGGACTTCACAAGTCAAGAGAGCTAAGATAGATCTCTTGAGGTCTCAATATGAATCTTTTAAAATGCTTGATGAAGAATCTATTGATAGTATGATTACTCGGTTTACTAAAATCACAAATGCTCTTTCTTCCTTAGGTGATGATATCTCCAATGATCAAAAGGTACGGAAAGTTATTCGGGCTCTTCCTACTTCATGGGAGATAAAGGCCACCACCTTGAAAGAATTGAACGACAAGGATGAGATGGACTTAATTAGTCTCATTGGGAACTTAAAGACCCATGAGATAGAAAAGAAAGCAAGAGAAGAGGCCGCTCCACTAAAGAAGAAGTCCATAGCCTTCAAGTCTTCATCCACTCTTGAGGAAGATGAAGAAGATGAAGAAGAAGATGAGGAGCTTTCACTACTTGTTCGCAATGTGAAGAGGATGTACCGGAGGAACAAGCTCAACTTCCGAAGGAAATTCGAAGGCAAAGAGGAGAGAAGAATTATATGCTATAATTGCCGAAAACCCGGACATATCATGGCCGATTGCCCGGAGTTCAAGAAGAAGATGACCTCCTCCTTCAAGCCAAAGAAATCGGAAGAAAAGAAGGCGTACAAGGCAACTTGGGATTCAGAAAGCGAGTCCGAAGAAGAGGTGGATACGGCAAACATGTGTTTCATGGCAAACACTCCAAAGGTAACCCCTCAATCTCTTGATGATGAAGATGATGAATTAAGTAAGGAAGTTCTTGTACATGCTTTTGTTGAACTTTCCGAAACCTATGATAATAAGAAAATTGAATGTTTTAAATTGCAAAAAGAAATTGCTTTTCTTAAAGATCAACTTGCTATGGTTTCTAAAGAAAAAGATGATATTTCTTCTAATCTCATTTCTATTCAAGAAGAATTTAGTGCCTACAAGGTTTCTTGTAAGGCAAAATCTCCTATTATTAATGAAAAAGAAATTTCCTCTTTTAAATCTAAAATGATTGATTTTGAAAAAGTTTTAAAGGATTGTGCTTTTAACACTAAGAAACTTGAGGACATGTTTTCTAAAAAGCACACTTCTCATGCTAAGACTCCCCATGCTCACACTACACATAACACTTCTCATGCTAAATCTTTTCATGCTCACAATTCTCATGCTCACAAATCACACACTCACTATGCTTTTAAATATGGTAGAGTGTATAGATGTACTTATTGTGGTAAGAATGGACATTTGGCTAAATTTTGTTATGACCAAGTAAATAGAACCAATAATCTTGTTTGGGTCAATGAAACTAACTCTTTAGGACCCAAGAAAATGTGGGTACCAAAATCAAGTCCTAAATTATTTGATATAGGTACACACCAAGGCTCCAAGACGTAGGAAGCAGTGGTACCTTGATAGTGGTTGTTCAAGACACATGACATGGGACATCAATAACTTCACAACCCTATCAAGGTACATGGAAGGTGGCAACGTCACCTTCGGGGATGACTCCAAAGGAACTATTATCGGTATAGGTAACATTCAAATTGGTTCATCTCCTACTATAGAAAATGTTGTACTTGTTGATGGTTTGAAACATAATTTGCTTAGCATTAGTCAATTTTGTGACCGTGGTCTTAAAGTTGTTTTTGATGATACTTCTTGTAAGATTTTTGATATTAAATCCGATGTTTGTATTCTTACCGGTTTTCGTGACAATAATGTTTATATCATTGACATGCTTAACTTAGATTGTTCTACTAAATGCTTAAATGCTTTTGATGAAAATTCTTGGCTTTGGCATAGAAGATTAGGACATGCATCTTTTGACCATCTTTTTAGGATTAATTCAAAGGAATTGGTGAAGGGTATACCTTACTTGAAGTTTGAGAAAGACCGCATTTGTGGTGCGTGCCAACTTGGGAAACAAACCAAGTCTTCCTTCAAACCAATCAAGGATATCATGTCAACTAGGCCTTTAGAATTAATTCATATGGATCTTTTTGGACCTACTAAAACTAAGAGTTTAAATGGTAGTAGATATGCATATGTTTTGGTTGATGATTTTTCCCGTTTCACTTGAGTTTTCTTCTTGGAGCACAAAGATCAAACTTTTTCTCATTTTAAGATTTTTCGAAAAAGAGTTGAAAAAGAAAAAGGTTTTTCGATTTTGAAAATAAGAAGTGATAGAGGTGGTGAGTTTGTTAACCAACTCTTCATGACTTATTGTGATGAAAAGGGAATTAAGCATGAAATGTCTTATCCTAGAACTCCATAACAAAATGGAGTTGTAGAAAGGAAAAATAGAACACTTCAAGAGATGGCTAGGACAATGATAAGTGAGTATGACCTCCCTCAATATTTATGGGCCGAGGCCGTAAACACCGCATGCTATATATCAAATCGTATTTATTTATGCAAAAATTCTTCAAAAACATCTTTTGAAATGTATCATTCTAGAAAACCTAATGTTGCATATTTCAAAGTTTTTGGTTGCAAGTGTTTTGTTTTGAACACTAAAGATAACTTGGGTAAATTTGATGCTAAGGCTTATGAAGCAATCTTTGTTGGATATTCTACAACTAGTAAAGCTTATAGAGTATTCAATAGATCTTCACTTACCATTAAAGAATCCATGCATGTTAAATTTGAAGAATCTAATGTGGTTGTTGAGAATGCTGTAGAGATTAAACCATTAGGTGAAGACATGGAGAGACTATCCTTGAAGGACTCACCCGCTCAAGAAGAAAAGCAAGACCCTATTGGTGATGTTCAAGAGGATAAAGAGGAAAGCTCTCAACCGCTTCCTAAAGCTTGGAGATACGCTACAAATCATCCTAAGGAGCTCATCTTGGGTGATGCATCTAAAGGAGTCACAACGCGCTCCAAACTCCATGACCTATGTGGTAACTTTGCTTTCATTTCTCATTTTGAACCCAAATGCATTCTCGAAGCCGAGATGGACTCATATTGATTGCTTGCCATGCAAGAGGAACTCAATCAATTTGAGCGCAACCAAGTTTGGCACCTTGTTCCTAGGCCCCACGATAGATCAATAATTGGTACTAAGTGGATCTTTAGAAACAAGATGGATGAGTCCAGAAATGTGATTAGGAATAAGGCTAGGTTAGTGGCCCAAGGTTACACTCAAGTTGAGGGAATTGACTTTGAGGAGACCTTTGCACCCGTAGCACGGCTTGAAGCCATACGGATGACACTAGCTTTTACATCTTTCAAAAATTTTAAACTTTTTCAAATGGATGTGAAAAGTGCATTTTTGAATGGTTTTATAAATGAAGAAGTTTATGTTGCTCAACCTCCCGGTTTTATTGATCATGTTCATCCCGATTTTGTTTTTAAACTTGATAAAGCTTTGTATGGATTGAAACAAGCTCCAAGAGCTTGGTATGAAAGGCTTTCTAGTTTTCTCATTTCAAATGATTTCATTAAAGGCAAAGTAGACACAACTCTATTCACTAAGCATGTTGATAATGACATTTTAATTGTGCAAATTTATGTTGATGATATAATTTTTGGTTCTACTAATGAGCTTTTATGCAAGGATTTTGAGAAGGTCATGCAACTTGAATTTGAAATGTCATCAATGGGTGAGCTCAATTTCTTCCTTGGACTCCAAATCAAGCAATTGCAAAATGGGACGTTCATAAGTCAAGCTAAGTACGCAAAGGAACTCGTAAAGAAGTTTGGACTTGAAGGCTCAAAGGCTTGCAACACTCCCATGGCAACTACAACCAAGCTTGATAAAGATGACCAAGGTAAATATGTTGATATTAAATTATATAGAAGCATGATAGGTAGTCTTTTGTATTTGACGACAAGTAGGCTAGATATCATGTTTAGTGTGTGTCTTTGTGCTAGATTTCAATCGTGTCCCAAAGAGTCTCATCTTATTGCGGTAAAACGCATTATTCGTTATATTAAGGGAACGATTGGAATGGGTCTATGGTATCCGAAAACCGGAGATTTCTCAATGACGAGTTATTCGGATGCCGACTATGCGGGTTGTAGAGTAGATAGAAAGAGTACTAGTGGGACATGTCAATTTCTTGGTAATTGTCTTGTTTCATGGTCCTCTAGGAAACAAAATTCCGTAGCTCTCTCAACCGCCGAGGCGGAGTATGTTGCCGCGGGGGCTTGTTGTGCACAAGTCCTTTGGATGAAACATACTCTCCTTGATTATGATTTGCATTTTGACCATATAAAAATATTTTGTGATAATACTAGTACTATACATATGACAAAGAATGCAAATCAACATAGTAAGACCAAGCACATTGAGATTAGATATCACTTTCTTAGAGATCATTTTGAGAAAGGAGATATAGATATTGATTATGTTTCTACGGATTTGCAACTAGCCGATATTTTCACTAAACCACTTGATTTTGCTAGATTTTCCTTCATTTGTGGTGAACTTAATGTTTGTGTTATTGAATAAAAATATTTTCATAACCCTTTTTGATGTATGACAAAAAGGGGGAGAATGAGTTTTTATGATAGAAATATGAGTTCATATGGTTTTGGTTCCATATGAGTTTATATATGTTTTTAGTTTTTGATGTGTTTTCATGAATTCTTAAAATATGAGTTTAAGTGTTTTGCAAGTGTTTTATATTTTCATGGTTTTTGGTTTCATGATGTTTACTTGCAAATTACAAATTACATTGTTTTTGCTTGTTTAATATAGCATAATTTGAGGGGGAGAGCTCACTCCTCCTATATATTTTTGCTTATAGCCTATTTGTTTTGTCATCATCAAAAAGGGGGAGATTGTTGGCCCATAAGGTTACACTCTCCAAATGTTTAGAGTTTTGATGATAACAAAATAAATAGGAGCTATATGGTACTAATTAGTTTGTTGAGATAAGTTTCAGGTTTGTACCATAGTTTGGAGGCCATTGCTTAGCTATTGCAAGAAATTCTAGGTTCATGAAGCAAAGAAGGCTTTTTGCTCATCAAGGAAGGAACATAGAAGAGAAGGCTCTAGCAAGGCATTGCATGGCTCAAGATTGCTCAAGAGACTTAATTAGATTTGTTTTTAAGTTTAGAGTTTTGTTAAAGAATAATGAATAGGTTTGAAGCTCCATCACACACGTTTTTGCGCACATCTTATTTCTAAGTTTAATTCATATAAATTATACAAAAATATTTTTGATACAAAATCCTCTGCCTATAAGTCCATATTTATGTTTTATACTTATTCCTATTTAAAACATCTTTTGGTAAAAATATTCATCTCCTCAAAAATCTGTTTGAAAATTGATTTTTGGCCTGAGCCGGTCGACCGCCCCAGTCGACCGTGCCTATGTCAGGCTTTGCCGGTCGACCGCCCGAGTCGACCGTGGTTCTGGCAGATGCACGTATCAGTGTGCACGTTTCACGGTCGACCGTGACGGTCGACCGAGACCTGCCTGACTGCAAGACTTTGCTCTCTGTTTGTTTGGGTCGACCGGGCCGGTCGACCGTAGCCTGCAACGGCTATATTCTTTTTGTACTACCGGTTGACCGGGCGGTCGACCGGACTAGCCGTTTGTACAGTAACGGCTAGTTTCTGAACAGGTTTAATTTTTGTCCTTTTCTCACTTAAGTGTGTTTAAGTGACATGTTTTGGTTTTAATACATTCTGATTAGCCTTAAAAATGTTTTATGTTTAAACCCTAGCCCTCTCCTATAAATAGGGGTGTTTAGGGAGAGTTTTACAACTAGAAAAATTATCAAAATTTCCACAAGTTTAAGGCTTTCAAAAAGACTTGGTTTCTTGGTTTTTGTGCTGAAATTCTCTCTCAATTTCTGAAGTGTTTTCAAGAACTCTCTGATTTCATTTTATTTTCTCTTTGCACACAAGAGCTTCATTCCTACTCATTGTTCTCTAAGGACCTTTGTAAGGGAAGAGAATTTTGAAAGA
This sequence comes from Agave tequilana, assembly GCA_038442645.1. NCBI lineage: Eukaryota > Viridiplantae > Streptophyta > Magnoliopsida > Asparagales > Asparagaceae > Agave > Agave tequilana. Next base: position 75,543 of record JAVJIF010009047.1, on the reverse strand, counting down.
GAAAGTTTGTGGTCTTTTGCCTACCAAGAGAGAACTTGTACTTGAGATTGTGGAGTTGGGTACTCCGGTGTATTTGTGACATCTTTGTGATAGTGGAAGTGGTTGGAATCCTTCTGGGGAAGGCGGGGAAGTAGAGCTGGGTGCTCGAACCTCGATAACAAATCTTTGTGTTTGCGTTTGGTTTACTTTCCTTGTTCTTGCACTACCTTCATTGCTATTGTTACTTGCTCTCTACATTCATTGCTATATTCACTTGCTTTGTGAGATTGTTGCATCATAAATTTTAAATTGTGCATTGATTAGCATTATCACCTATTCACCCCCCTCTAGGTGATTTTCAGCGGCTTCTTCTTCTTCTTCTGATTCCGATGCTGATGATGATGGTGATGAGAAGATGGGTGAGGGTGCTGTTGTGGAGAGCTCGTCAGAGGACGACGATGGTGAGGACGACGACGACGACGATGATGGTGCAGAGTGACTTCCCCTTATTTGATGATGTCAAAAAGGGGGAGAGTTATTGATGAGAGAGACTTATATTTTGTTGTGTGCTTATATTTTGTATTTTGGACATGTATGGTGTGCTTATATTTTGTACTATTTTTTGTTGGACATCTTTTGATATTTGGACATGTATTTACCTTTGTGTGGACATGTACACATTTATGCTTTGTGGACATATGTCTTTACTTTTGTGTTATGTATGAACATGTGTTTTACTTTTATTTATGACATGAGTGATTTCTAGCATGGACATGTGTATTGTGGATTATCATTTACTATTTATCATTTGTGATATTTGTCTATGCCTGAGTATACTTTTATGATATGCATGTGTTGAGGGGGAGCTTCACTTGAAGTCTCTACCCAAAATATTTGAGATAACTATATATGTTTTGTCATCATCAAAAAGGGGGAGATTATTGGCCCAAAGGCCATTAGCCCTATATCTTGATGGATATTTTGATGATAACAAACCATATTTAGTTATGTATTTAACAATTTTATTTAAAAGGATTTCAGGTTAAAACAAGTTGATTTGACGGCTCCACAATCAAGACTCATAAGTTTGGACGTCGCTAAAGATTTGCATTCCCAAGCTAAGCATATTAGAAAGCTTCGGGATCAAGACAATAAAGAAAAGACCAAGATTTGTATTTTTACTTTTCTTTTAGACATTTTGTCAAAACCTAGATGATAGAAGTAGAGTTATGGGATTGTCACTTTCACACACATTTTAGTTTGCTTCATGGCTTCAAAAAGAATTTCTATTTCAGTTTATTTCCAACTTAGGTTTTAGAGTTAACATGTTTTGGAAATTAGTTTTAGAAATATTAAGTTTTGGAAAAACGATTTTTGGAAAAAACAAGTTTTTGTTAAAAAGGATTTTCCTATCAAAATGTTTTTAACATGTTTGAGCATTGATATATGATCATACTCTTATTTTTATAGAGTCCAAAACCTCAACCCAAAAGATTAAACCCAAATCCCAATTTCTGGTTTCTGCAGAGTCTGTTTTAACAGATCTGACAGAAGCCGGTCGACCGTTCGGGTCGACCGACGTGCACCACTGTGCATGTGTGCACGTCGGCCGACCGCTCGGGTCGACCTCGCACTTTACAGTGCTCTCTGTTTGTTTGGGTCGACCGGGGGGTCGACCGATGTTCCCCAATGGTCAGAAATATGACCGTTGACGGTCGACCGACCCGGTCGACCGCTAGTTGTCAGAAATTCTGACAGACTCCAACAGCTCTATTTTCTGACAGAATTTTTGTTGGGATCTCACCCCAACGGATTTTTCTAGCTGTTAACTTAGTCTTTTCATTCCCTATAAATAGGTGGTCATTTCAACATGATAAGACATCCATTACGTCTATTGAAAATTATTTTTTACAAGATTTACAAGTTTTCTCTTTAGAAAAGATTTTTCATAAAAGCCAAATTTCCAAACACCCACTTGAAGCTAATTCCTCTACTTCACTCTAGATTTTACACTTCACAATCCCAAGTTCTACTTCTACATATTGGTTATAGGATTGTACTAAGTGAGCGATTTTTGATCAAGTGTGATCACCTTTCTTCTTGAGCGAAGTTGTAGAGGCATCGGCCTCAAGTGAGCTAGTGTGCTCCGGGTGGTGTTGTGGCATCACGAGAGATAGGACAAGTGTGTTCTTGTATTGGTGATCCAGTGGGATCAACAATAGTAGAAATCCTTCAAGTGTGAAGGCGGGGACGTAGAGCGTTGCTCGAACCTCGGAAACATATACTCGTGTTTGCGTTTGCTCAAATTTCTCTAAACTTAAACAAATAAATAAGCAAACAAATAAAAATAAAAAATTCTAAACTAAGTTAGGGTAGACCTATGACCTAGACGACTCCTAATTGGTTAGACTGTCCACGGGAGGTATAATGCAGACTTTGACCACAAGCTAATCAGCCAGGTCAGGGCAAGATTGGTGGGAGGTTTTCCGTCAAAGACGTTCCTTAATTAAATAACCACCAACCTTCGGGCTTTCAGCCCTTAATCCCTTTCCTAGACACTGATTCGGCAGCAATCAAATTCCAATACCTTTCCCCCTTAGGATAATCTCCTAATTGAGTCCGAGATGTCCCTAGGGCCAACGTCTACTCATTTTTAGTTAAGCTCGGGTTAGTGAGTGCTTGGAATCTGATTTTTGGGCCAAGGAAGGGTGATTAAATCCCCACCTTATCTTGTTATGGGGTGGTGCCCTTAAGATCAGTTTGTGCAAGTGTACAAGATATGTAAATAAGATTCACTCAAAGCGATGTAAATCAACCAAGAGATGAGTCCTATTCTAGATGCAATACGAACGTACCTTGCTCCAGCACTCTTCAACAGTAAAGTAAATGTATTGAAAAGACACGTGACTAAAAATGCAAACGTCTAATCAATTTTTTAACTTTTTCAACAAATGTTTTACTGTTGATTTATTAGCAGGCTTATGTGATGGCATATAAGAAATAAAGTTTGTAGAAAACTATATTTTTGCAAAACAAGCAGCCCTGCAAAAAAGACAGTTAGTAGTGAACTCTTCCTTGCCGTGGAAACACAGCCAAAGCCGAGCAAAAGCGGCAATTCAGAGGATACTTGGTCTCTATTTTCTGGAATAGAGGCTCAATAACACTTATATGTTTCTGCAATCCTTTTTTCCTGCTTTGCTTGCCCTATAACCTGCAACAAAGATGAAAATTCGTTTTAGTTCTAAAAAATCAATACAAATCAGATTTCAATAAAAACCATTACCCTCCCCGGCAATGGCGCCAAAATTTGATTGATGCTTATACCTGCAGACAAAATACAGATTTTTAGATTTAGAAATAAAGATGTGCAAGTGCTCAATTCTTACCGCGATAGCAAGTGGCTATGCGGGTCGTGATCCACAAGGAGGGTTTACGATAGAAGCATTCAAGGTTTTTTTATTAAAATCTTTATGAAGAGAAAACGAAAGTTCTTCTTTGTTTTAAGTTGTGAAAATGAAAAAGAGTTATACGTTAAATTTAGAAAGAAAATGGTAGAATGAGAAGGTGGAGAAAATTAGAAAATGACTATGTACAAATGAATTGGAAAAGAAAGAAAAAGGATTTGGAAGATGTGGTGAAAGAAATCGTGTTGGTGATCAAAACTAAAAATAAAAGTGAAGAAAGAAGATTAATGAATTACTCACCTAGTTTTGTTGATGACTTACCTGGAACCCTTGCATGTTCTACCTTGCTTCGGAGGTGTTCAACGCATAAGTCATAGGATCGAGCTCAGTCCCCGTTTGTATTATATCATCAAGCCGAGTAAGAATGAAGTGACACAGATCTTGAGGAGGAGAACATCTTCATGAAGTATCGTTGGCACTCACAAAAACGTTATTATACTTATGCTTTTGGATTCACTTGCATTCTCATTAAAACCAAAAGAGGTGAAGTAGAAAGAGGAGAAGGAAAAGAAAACAAAAGTAAAGAGACGAACATAAAAAAGTATTTACCTTTATTGCTTGCAGAAATAATGGAAGAAAGGAGGAGGGTACATCAGTGTCACTCTCTACATAAGCCTCTCTCTTACTTACATGAATCTTCATCTAACCTAAGCTTACATACAAATTAAAATTACATAAAAAGAATAGAAAAACCTAAACTACATAAATTGAAAACTGGACTAAATCCTATCTCTGCATGGTCGCCCCATTTTCAGTGCAAATCCTGCCCTTTTATAGGCAAAAACCTAACCTACAGGAGAGGATAAAGATAGGGGGAAAACACTCCCCCTAACTCCATAACAGAGCCGCAAAAACGCAACCAAATATAGGCAAAAACCCAACATACAGGAGAGGATAAAGATAGGGGGAGCAAACACTCCCCCTAACTCCATAACAGAGCCGTAAAAATGCGATTTTGGCCGCGGAAAGCCAAATGGCCACAGCCTGTTTGTGGAGCTCCCCGGTTTCGCGTTCTGGCTTTATCTTCAGTTGGATTTCTCGTTTAAGTCTGACATTTTGATGAAATGGCCTTTGATCTTTGCTTCAACCAATCGATTCTGGGAGGATTCTTCTCAACCAATTTTTAACCTCTTGATTTTGCCCTGAGTCACTGAGTTCGAATTAATTCTGATTTAATTCAGAATTTAGTGGGCTTTTGGGCTCATTTCTCTTCACTCTCCTTAAGGAATGAGCCTGCAAATAAATTAAACATTTAATTAGGACAATACAGAGTTTATTCTATAATAAGTATGGAAATATCATAATAAATGTGCAACATTAGTGACCAATCAGCTATTTTTGGAAGACCTTTAACTAAATCAAATTTAGAAATCTTAGAAATTATTTTCATATTCAAATGACCAAATCTTTTATGCCATAAAAAATAATAATCATTAGAAGCAAGTAAACATAAGTTATCATTTGATGATATACAAGTTATTAATAACTCATAAATATTACTATTACGAAAATCTTTAAACAAAATATCTTTCATGTTAGTATAAAATATAAGACATGCATCTTTTTCAAAAATAATTTTATAACCCTTATCCCATAACTGACTAATACTTAATAGATTGTGTTTAAAACATCTTACCAAAAGAACATTTTCAATAAGGGGTTTTGAAATGTTACCAACCATATCGATACTAATAACCTTTTCTTTGTTATTGTCTCCAAATATTACTGTACCTCTCTTTTTTATTTGAATGGAAGACAATAGTTGAATGTATCCGGTCATGTGTTGGAACAACCACTATTAAGTATCCACTTTTCTTTATGAGGCACCTATAAGATAAAATATTTTGTATGGTACTCATCATGGTAGGGTCCGAAAAGTTTAGCCTCTAGGAAACCAAATCCAATTGGAATTTGGTTTTCATTTGTTAGTATAAACATAATTATCAGAATTGCACACATCATGTATATAAGATGCAATCTAAGCATTTTTATCAACATTATTTAGATTATTAGGAATCCATATATATTTGTTTCTAATTCTTTTTGAAATAGTATTAGTATTTCTTTTCACAAAAGAATTATATGGATTATTATTATAAAAATGTGTAGATTTTATAAAATTAATTTTTGAAAATTCAAAACCAACATGAGTGCGTTTGTAAATCTTATCTTTTAAAAATTCAAGACCCAAATGATTATTTGACATCTTTTGATAGGTTAATAAATCATTTAAATTTTCTTTTCCTTTATTAAATTTTGTCACATTTTTCAAAATTTCTTCATACTTAATTTTGAAACTATCGTTTCTTTATCTAAAATAGTAATGCTAGAATTTAAAGAAATAGTTTATTTTTTAAGCATAGAATTCTCTTTTAAGAAAATTTCATTATCCCTATTTACAGAGGAAATAACTTTTTCGACATCATCTTTTTATGAATCTAAAGAAGATGTTTGAGAAACATAAATTACATTTTCATTATTAAGTCTTTCATTTTCCTTTGTTAAAACTTTATTTTTAATCTTTTCATTTTTAAAATTATTATAAAGTTCATTAAATGCTTCTAATAATTCACCATAATCTTGTATCTTATATTCTTGAGCCATGAAGCAGATATTGGAGGTTTCAGTGTCTTCTTCTTCGTTAGAGAAAGATGAGTCACTACCATCCCAAGTTGCTTAGAAGGCTTTCTTCTTCTTGTTAAACTTATTGAAATTCTTAAAATTTTCTTTTGATTTCATCAATGGGCAATCCTTCTTTATGTGACCTGGTTTGTTACACTTAAAACAAATAAGATTATCATTAGTATCTTTATTCTTTTTAAACTTACCTTGTTTTAAGAACTTTTTGAATTTTCTTAAAAGTATTGCCATCTCTTCTTCATCGTCATCTGAATTGTCCATATCTGAGGATGTATAGAAGGCAAGTACTTTCTTCTTGAGTTGTTGTTCACCTTTCTTTTCATCTTCAAGTTGCACTTCATATGTCATTAGATTACCAATAAGATTTTCTAATGATATTGTTTAGAGATCATTTGCTTCTTCTATTGTAGTAGTCTTCTTCTCCCAATCTGGTTTGAGTGCACGAAGGATCTTCTCGAACTTTTTCAACTTGGGTGTATTCCTTTCCAAGGGATGCTAAGGAATTTGTTATATTGGTGAACCTTGTTATCATTTCTGAAATTAATTTGTTCTCTATCATTTTGAAGAGTTTGAACCTGTGAACAAGAATAAAAATTTTAGATTCTTTAACCTTATTTGTACCTTCATGCGTTACCTATAATATGTGCTATATTTGATTTGCAGATGTGGCTATTGACACACGACTGAATTCTTCTTTGGTTAAGGTACAGAATAACGCATTCATCGCTTTGGTATCAGGGTTCGCATTCTTCTTTTGATCATCACTCCAAGCAGTGTAGTTGGTTGTCGGCTTGGTGTGCGATACTTCCACTATGTTCCATAGTTCATAATTGAGTGATTGCAATTAGGTCTTCATTCTACACTTCTAATAGTTGTAGTTCGATCCATCGAATAGTGGTGGACGTTGTGTAGAATGTTCTTCTTTGAATTGTAATGAAAGGAACTCCGTTGCCATCCTTGCTCTGATACCAAATTCAGGATCTATAAACAAGCAACACAAACACTAAAGGGGGTTGAATAGTGTTTATAAACTTTTTAAAATAAAACTACTTGCAGGAAATAAAAATTCACAGAATAAAACTCCGAAAAAAGTAAAAAAGACAAGAGATTTATCCTGCTTCGGTCCTTGTGAACTACGTCCAGTCCCCAAGAAATCCGCTTGAGATTTTTCTTTTCTGATTTGGATATATTCAAAACCAACACCTGTATACCACTTGACCAAACACACTTTGCCAAATGTGTACAACTCCTTACACTAAGAAGACAACACCTTATATAACTTCTCTTCTACACCAAGAAGATGCTAATGTACAATGCTCCTTTTTGAATGATTACAATCAATCCTATAAGTGATTAAGGTCTACCTGCACACAAAATACAGAATTTCAAAACTTTAAAATAGAGATGTGCAAGTTACTCAATTCTACCGCGATAGCAAGTGGCTATGCGGGTCGTGATCTACAAGGAGGGACTAGCGATGGAAGCTTTTTTTAGCATGTTCTCTTTTAGGCTACAAAGTCTGGTTAAAGTTCTTCTTTAGTTCTTTAAAAGAAAAAGAAAAAATTGAGTTAGAGTTGAATTATGAAGAAGATGAAAGATTAAGAAGACGGAGAAAATAGAAGTGATATGTACAAAGAAAATGAAAGAGTGAAAGAGATTTGGGTGATTATGGTGTTGGTGATCTACACTAAAAGTTACAAGAAAAGAAAGAAAAACTAAAAACTAAAAAAAACATACTTACCTCTTTAGTGCTCATATACCTTAGATCCGTTGCGACGACTTACCTTATCTTTGAAGGCAATCAAGCATGGCGTATAGGATCTTCCCCATCCTAGATCTACACTACGAATAAAAGGGCTGAACTAAACTAACAAAGAATGGTTATTAATCACCATAGGCCATCAAGGGCACTTGCAATGACGAAGTAGTCTCGAGGCTATCGAATTCACTTGGATTACAAACACATCAGAGGAAAGTAAACGAAAACAAGAGTAAAGAAGAAAAAGAAACTTCGATTCGATTCTAGTAACAATGGAAGAAAAGACTTACTTACACCAGTGTCACCCTTAGTACAAGTTTGATCTCCTTCCTCCATGAAACTCGTTTCTCCACTCAGTTACATAAAGGAGAGTAAAAATTACATTTAAAAAAAACCTAAGTTACAAACTACAAATTAGAGAGAAAATCTAAAGAAAAACCCTAAGCTCTCGTCTCTGGATCTGCCCTTCCTTTGTTGCTATGCAGGGGCATTTATAGGAGAAAACCAGATTATAAGAAGTGTATGAAGATAGGAGGAGCAAAATATCTCTGAATTTGAATTTTTCTTTTATCTCCAAACTTATTTTGACTTATCCGTAGAAGTTCAATTCTGTCCTGCAACTTGTTATCATGTTGATCGCTAAATATGGCTTATCTGCTGACTGAATTGGAACATTTGATCAAGATAAGCGTTGTAGTCCTTCAAGTCTTCTTTCTGAAGTATCTTGAATCATTGGATTTGAATATCTGTACAAAAGTTATGATCTGAATACTTAAACGTGTACAGTCTGAATCCAAATTTTTCTTTTCTTTATCTTTAGCATTGTCCTGCAAGCAACTAGGGTTGAGTAGAAGTCCATCCTTTTCTTCTTCTTTTAGCAATTAGGAGTTCTATCTTATCCTTCCTTTTCCTCCCTTAGAATTTAAAATCTAAGTTTAGATTAGGTTAGATAATATGAAAACTTCTAAATTACTTCAACTTTTGCACATGTGCTTGCACATGGGCTTTTTGGGCTTCTGGGCTTCATTCAGGCTTTTATTTCTTTATTTTTTACTTACTCAAGGCCTGCACACATTTAATAACAAAACTTTAGTAATAGTGCATAATTAAAAGAATAAATAGGGAAACATGATAGTAAATGTAGTGGTAAATATGCATTTTTTACTACCTATCACACCCCCACACTTATCTTTTTGCTCGTCCTCGAGTAAAAGAATAAGAAAAGAAAAACTATTCTATCCTAACTCACTTTCGTAGGCATCACGATTGCACTTAGCATGTGCAACAAGCCGTTAAACCTCTAGGTTACCCTAGAGGACGAGTGTTGTCTCGTGAGGGTGTTCAGCGGATTACACCCACAAAATCCATAAAAAGGAAAATATTTGAAATATGTTTGAAGAGACTAAGTAGTCTATAAGTTTTAGGATTATCATTTTTATTCATTCTTAAACTTAGTCTTTATATAATAAATTGTTATCCATTTTAGGTAAGAAAATTGAATTTTTGTATAGTCTCTTTCGTTACCCTAAGTCCTATGCATCCTTGTGAATCTTTACTAGGAATTCTTTAACTTAGACTCTCATGCCTCTTTATTATTATTTCTCTTTTTTTAATATGTATAACTCATCTAATTTTCTTTCGTATAAGTATCAAGGCTTCTTGAGGCTCTCATACCTAACTAATTCACTATTAGATGTATTAGTACATATATAAATAATATTTTTTAATTTTCTTAGGCTTTCTAATCCACCCATGTAGCGAACTTAAAGTCGGTGGCTCCCAAACTGGTTGGTTTAGGGCACCGGGTGAGAAAACACCCCACGGACTTAACGATTCGAGTGGACTAGGCCACAAAACCAAGGATTCTATTTATAAAATCACCTTTAGGCGTGAATACTTATGCTTCTTGAGGCACATGTATCCAGCTTAATTAGTGAATTTCTTTTTTTTAAATTATTTTTTATAGGGCACAAGAGTCTTTGTCTTAGAATCCTAAATGTGTAAGTGTAGGTATGCACATTTCATTAAGGTAAAAATCAAGACTAATTACTTATTCAATTTTTTTCTATACCTAAAATTCAACAATTTATTTAATTTTGACCAAGTTTTTAGAAATCCTAATCATGATTTTCCTAATTTTTAAGATTAACTTAGATTTCTTTCAAAAGATAAGTCAAAATATTGTTCTCTTTTCAAAAAGTTTTTTTTATTGTTAGTATCTACCTATGTTAGTATGTTAGTAAATCCTCCACCCATACCTATCTCATGCATTATCCTCAATGTGTGAATGAATGCACTTATGCATGAAAAAGAAGAAAGGGAAGGAAAATATTATCTTAAGGTGGTGGTTCCGGTGGTGGTCTGATTGGTCCATGAAATGTGGCCCAATCGAATTTTTGTGGAGTTTGGAGGAACCCACCATAAATCTCTCTTGTATAACCTACTAAAATAATGTATGTATGAACATTTTTTATTAAAAATTTCACCTCATATAATTTTCAAATTCCATAATTATTTTCGGAGTCAATTTTGTCAACCGCCTTGTCCCAAAATTGAGTGTGAAAAGATAGAATAATTGACTTGGACTGAGGAAATACGAGAATTAATACCGACTCAGGAAAGTGACTAAAGTCAAGTAAAGGTTCAGGAGTCGAGCTTGGTTCAAGAAGTGGGTCCAAATCAAGAAGTTGAAACTCTAGTCCACATTTAGTTTCCCACAATGGAATGTGACTTAATATTGGTGATTCAAGTTCAAGAATGACAGGTGTGGAAATCAAAACTGTCTCTAAAATATTACTCAAATCGGGTAACAAAATAGGAGTCAATATTGATTCGAGAATTTGAACTGGATCACAAATTTGAGAATCAAGGTCACATATCCCATTGAGTTCAATTTCATAAAAATGAGAACTTGCCAATTTGTCAATGGGACTTTCATATGTATGCAATTGGTCAAGTTCAATATGATGATCATCAATGATCAGTGATTCAATTTCATTATGAATTGGCACAGGATCTAATGTTAACTCGGGAAAAGTATTGAAATCAGGTGAAGACACCGGAGTCATTATTGAATCAAGAAGTAGAATTGAATAACCAAGTTGAGGGTCAGGATCATAGTCATTTTCAAGTTCTATTTCAGGAAATGAATAATTTGCCAATCTGTCAATGTTATTTTCAAAAATTGGAGTTTGGGCAAGTTCAAATGATTGTACTGAATTAGAATCTTACTTTCCAAAACAACGTGACTCTTCGGCTCTAATAGAATGGTTAGCGACATCAGAAAAGGTCAAACGGTGAGAACGTAAAGTTTAAACCATCATATCTATGTCATGATCACGAGCGATTCGAGCCTGAGTCATGGCTTCAAGCATCTTTTCACAGTCGATTGGTTCGTCATTTTGTTGTGATTGGACTTGAAAAGATGAAGTGTTGTTGTGAAATTCGTGGTGAAATTATGAGTCGGTCAGATTCTGTGATTGTTGCTTGGACTCACGCATCATCATATCTAAGATTGATGGTGATTGTTACTTGGACTCATGCATACTCATTTCCATCATTTCCAAGATTGATGGTTTTCTATTTTGAACTGGTGGAATCGAGTATGAATCTTGAAAATATTATGAATAAGGTGGATAAGGAGGACAAGTTGGTTGAAAATTAGACTCGGGGGAGGCGAATCCCCATGGACTCTGTGAAGAGTTGAAATTGTTGTGAAAATTATGGTCATAAGATGGGGGCATGGGTTATATTCATTCGGATAAGACCACTCCGGCACACTAGGTTGTTTAAAGTTATGATATGCCGGGTTGGTAATATCCGAAAAAGAGGTCGGTGTGTAATATAGGTTACCATTAAAATTGGAAAAATTGTTGTTATAAGCTATATCACACAATAAAACACAAACAAAGAAACAAATAAGCAAACAAAGGAAAAAAATTCTAAACTAAGTTAGGATAGACCTATGACCTAGACGACTCCTAACTGGTTAGACTGTCCATGGGAGGTATAATGCAGACTTGACCTCAAGCTAATCAGCCAGGTGAGGGCAAGATTGTGGAAGGTTTCCATCAAAGACGTTCCTTAATTAAATAACCACCAACCTTCGAGCTTTCGGCCCTTAATCCCCTTCCTAGACACTGATTTGGCAGAAGTAAAATTCCAACACCTTTCCCCTAAGGATAATCTCCTAATTGAGTCCGAGATGTCCCTAGGGCCAACGTCTACTCATTTTTAGTTAGGCTTGGGTTAGTGAGTGATGAGATTGTTTGTGGGCTAAAGGAGGGTAATGACTTTCCCATCTTATCTTATTTATAGGACAAGCCCTTAAGTCAATTTAGTGCAGTGTACAAGTAAAGCAACACTTAAGCAATGTAAACAATCCAAAAGTGTTCTTATACTATATGCTATGCACACGTACTTTTGCTCCAGCACTCTTCAACAGTAATGAAAAATATAATGAAATGACACGTGCCAAAATGTAAAGTCTAAATCATTTTTTAGCATTTACAATCATCATTTTACTGTTGTGTTAGAAATATATATACAGTCAGTCAAATAAGGAAATAAATGCTACAGATATTTAACTATGCAATTCAGCCAACCTGCAAAAAATACAGGTTAGTAGTTCACTCAGTTTGCCACAGGACTGTAGCAAATCTGAGGGCTTCTTGGCTCTGCTTTCTTGAGTATGTAAAACACTTAGAGGGGGTTAATAGGTGTAAGTGCTAATCTAGGAACAAAATGAAAAACTAAATGCGGAAGCTAATGCAAATTCTTCAACACACTTAATACAACACACAAGTAGCCGAATTCCCCGTGAAGGGCTCTGGACTAACTCCTCTTGATTCCCCTTGAATGGGTTGAGGTGCTGTGTGAAGCTCTTGTGGTTAAGTATAAGTGAGGCACACACAAACAACCAAGCATACACGAGATAAAGCAATATGAAATATGCAAGGTGCAAATGCAAGCAATCAAGATGAATGTACTGATTGAAGATGCTTTGCTAAAATAAAAGAAGAGTCGAGAGAAATCGGATCAAACACAAACACAAAGATATGTTTCGAGGTTCGAGCACCCAGCTCTACATCCCCGCCTTCACCACCGTGAAGGATTTCAATCCACTATAGGAGTACCAAACTCCTCTCTCAACCTTACACTGCCACCGAGGCAATACAACCACAATCCACCTCTACCGAAGAGGGATACAGCCCGTAGCCAACAACCAAACTCAATCACCTCTACCTAAGAGGGATACAAACCAATACCACTCCGATCAACCTCTACCAAAGAGGGATTCACAAATAAAAGGAGGGTTTACAACAAGTGGTTACAAAGACCACAAACTCTATCTCTTTTCCACAAACAAAGATCCTAATAGATTAGGATAGAAGATATAGCTCAAGTGTGGAAAACTAGGTGTTTGGAAAAAAAGAACTCAAAGAAAAATCTTGGAAAAAACTCTTGATAAAAGATATAAGTGAAGAACAAAACAACTCTCCCAATTTTCTATTTTTCTTTGATTTTCCAAGAACCCAAAACAATACAAAGATAAATCTTTTTGCTACAAAACTCTTTTTAAAACTCTTTTAAACAATAGAAAAGGTCTGGAATTTTTAGCTCCAAAAATCTTGGCCAAAACCCTAGAGAAATGAGGTTTATATAGGCCAAACCAGAAACTAGCCGTTAGGCTGATCTGTCAGTCTGACAGACCTCCGGTCGACCGCCAACGGTCAAAAATCTGACCGTTGGAGCAAACCGGTCGACCGTACGGTCGACCCAAACAAACAGAGAGCACTGCTCTCAGTTACGGTCGACCACCAGGGTCGACCGCCCAACTGGCTGCCAGACGTGCACGGCTCTGTGCACGTTGGTCGACCGTATGGGTCGACCGGCCCATGGTTCGGTCGACCGTACGAGTTGACCGGACTGGCCTGACAGACAAGTCTGGGTCAGAAAAAACAGGTTTAAACATATTTTGAAAAATACTTTTAATGACTTGTAAAAATCTCAAAAATGTTTCTACCATATATCATTGATATATAAACATGTGATAAATATTTCTACTCAAATATCAAGCATATGAAACCATTTTTGTGACTTAACATATCAAAACATGTATTTTATCAAACTTTGGATTTTTCAATACAAGAGTAGGAAAATCAAAATAAGTTTGTTTAAGATGTTTAAGCAAGCATGTATAGAAAGAATATGTCTACTATACATATAAACTATGTAAACTTGTTTTGATCAAACTATTCATGAAAACCAAATCTAAAACATGAAACGTGTGTGTATTGTGCACTTGAGCATATCAACTATACTAAGCTTTACAAATGGATCTAAACACACTATACTAAAACTAGGATACCTAAGTCTTCTTGACGATCTCCATCTTCAAGTCGACCCGATCCAAAACTCCATCCATGAGCTAGGCAAAGTGTGATCTTGATGCTTGAGCCCTGGAATCATCATGAAAAGCTTCTAAAACTCCTTTATTGAAGCTAATCACCAACTAATATCTTGATTAATGATCTGAGACTAAAATCACAAGAATATTAGTAACCATAACTACATGAGTTAATCATCATCAAAACTAGGGTGGAAGGCCTTCTGGCCAACAATCTCCCCCTTTTTGATGATGACAAAACTCATGGAGTTATATATGAATGGATTAAAGTTAAGCTTCAAAGAAGCTCCCCCTTAACTCATGCATAACAAATAAACATAATAATGCAATGAATGGCAATGCATTATGTCATGCATGAAAGCAATAAAACTCTTATATCAACAAAACATGCTCTAAGCTCTAGATACCAATGAAATATTAAATATTAGAGGTGTTCTAGATACCAATATTAAATGAGCAAATGAAACATGTTCTTTCTTTCTAAAAACAATGCATTCAAAACATAATGCATATAAAACTCAAATCCAAACTCAAATTATTCTCCCCCATTTTGTCAATCAACAACAAAGGGGTATAAACTTAATAAAAACACAACAACAAATTTTTCTCCCCCTTTTTGTCAAAAACAAAAGAAACAAGAGTGGGTGAATAACCAATTATTGATACCAATAAAACATATGTCCATGAAGTGCATCTTGATACCAAAAGAAAAGTGAACATCGATCAAATAAATGGTATATGCGATATACATTCATGAAGAGGAAGACGCTAAGTTAACTTCCCTACACATATGCATTACATGAAGAAGGGATGATAAGCCCCAATTCACATAACATATATTATGTAACCATAAGAGGAGATGTGAAGCTCCCCCTACACACGTGTACCACATAAAGAAGAGTTATCAAGTTCTTCAATACAAGATACACTCATCATGAATCTATATGTAGAAGAGATGTTAAGCTCTCCTTGCATATAGGCAATATAAAATCAAAACTTTGAATATTATTTTTTTTTAAAAATTTTATTCTTGATATCAATTGTGAACATACCAATTTAAACATATTCAAATAACCATCTTGATATCAAAAGAGAATATTTTTCTATTTAAGCATATGATATCAACTTAAAATTTTCATTTTCTATCATAAAGCTAGGGAGTGGAAATACCAATTGAAATATGAAAATCAAATTTTCTCCCCTTTATGAAATACCAACTAAACATATGCATAAACTCGAAATAAGATACCAATTGAAAATTAAATCAATTGAAATAAGATAATCATTAAATTTTCAAGCTTTGCAAAAAATAAAACATATATATGTATGAAAAATAGATACCAATTGAGATTGATATTCTTTGAAGTGCAAGCATACATATACAAAACATATATGAGTATACAAAAATGTCAATATTGATACCAATTGAAAGTGTTCAATGATACCAATTGAAACAATAGGGTCAAGTGTATATCTCATATCACAATGAAGAATACGAACTAGTTAAATGAAAAATTTTGTTAACTAGTACGAAATCCTTCAAGCAAGGAATAAAAACAAATTATTTTTCATAAAATATGAAATCCACGTGATAATCAACACTCTAATTCAATTAAGCACAAAAATATGACTCATGAAAACAAAACATGAGCAAGTAATGAAAAGTGAGTGTACAAATAAAATGTGAAGATCATAATCATGAAAATTTTTCAATAAGCTCAAATATTCCTTAAACAAGAAAACATGAAAAATCATTAAAATTATTTAACCTTCAAGGTATATGTATGTCTTGTACAATCTAAAGTATACATACATATCCAAAAACTAACGAGTCCACAAATATATATGCATGAAGGCACGTGCTCAAAAAGGATATTCATGTATATCTAATAGTTTGGACAAGATGGACATATACATGAAGTTAAACATAAACATAAAACATGAAAATCAAAATTTTCATTGAAACAAATTTCATTTCAAGGTATATGTATGATTTGTCAACACAATAAGTATACATACATATCCCTAAACACAATTGAGTCCATATATATAGATTTGCATGAAAGGCAAATGACTCAAGGGGTATACATGTATATCTTAAAGTTTGGCAAAGTAAACATATACATGAAATGAAAACTCAACAACATAAACAAATCCAAAAATGGGAATACAAGTTTAAAATGCATGAATCATCAAAACTAGACTATACTAGTACATCTAATGGGTACAAACAAGCATTCAAGCCCAAACATATATAGATTTATTTGTAGTCCATTATATGTACAAGTATAAATCCTAGTCTTGATGAAAACTAACATTTAAACAATATATTCAAAAACATGAAGTATCAAAACATGATAAAAATCAACATGATAAACATAAACATTATTATTATGTAAATCCACATGTTATTAGAACTATGATGTACATGATAGCTAATCAATTGCGAGAACACAAAATAATAATCCATATTAAACATGGGTGTCTCAAATACTATACATGTATGTCAAGGATCTAATTATCATGGCATTTTTATATTAATCACTAAACAATAAAACATGCTCATAATGAACAAAATGAAAAGCATGTAAACAATAAATAGGAGTTAGGAATCGTTACCAAAACCTAGAAGGCAACTCTCCTTGTCTCCAAAACATGGTGGTCCTCTCCACCAAATATCCCTTGAAAGTGATGCATCCAAATAATTTCCATGAAGCTCGGAACGCATCCACTCCAAGGTAACATCACTCTCACGTCATGTGAGAGCCCACACCTACATTATAAACAAAAGGGGTGGTCTTTGGTACCCATATCTTTTTGGGTCCAAGGGGGTTAGTACCTTCCCTAACCCAAACAAACTTATTTGCTAAATTTGAAGCATGTAATCTATCAAAGCAAAATTTAGCAAGGTGGCCCTTAGACCACAATGTGTACAAGTGTACACATGAGCATACAAAGTGTGATGGTGTCCGTGAGGAGCATGTGTATGCCGTGTATGGTGTGCATGCATAATAGATGGAACTTGTTTCTTCCGAACCAAGGATTCCAAGCGTGTATGGTTCATGGCACATTGGCTCATAGTGGAGCCCAAACAATCCATTTTCTTCTTAATTAAATTTATATGATTTTCAATCAAAGAAGAAGTGGAGCATGCAATAGGTGTAGTGTGTGATACTAACCTAGCATGACAAACATGTGCATCAATCTTATGTTGCAAAACAATGTTTTTCTCTAAACATACATTTAAATCATTAGAAATAGAAATAATTTTATTTTTCAAAGCAACATTCTCCTTTAAAATAAAATCTAGTTTCAAAGACAAGTTTTCATTTTTCTTTAAAATAGTTTCACAATCATTTTTAGATTTTAAAAAGTTATTTTCTTCAAGTGCAAGTTCAAGTTGAGATTTCAATGAATCCTTTTCATTTAAAATTTCAACCTTCTCTTGCAAAACAATATCAAGTCTAGAATGCAAACTTTTATTTTCTTTTTCAATTCCTAGACTTTTCTTTTCAAAACCTTATATTTTTCAATCAATTTTTCACATACAATTGAAAGTTCTTCATTCAAAGCATGGGCATCATATTTATCACATGAAGAACTAGAACAATCATCACTATCTAAGTGGGTTTCCGATTGTACCTCAAGGGAGTCATTCCCTTGGACCATGAAGCATTGAGAATCAGATTCTCCACTAGATTCCTCCGGTTGGATTGGCAATTGAAGCTCGGAGGTGGTGGTTGTGGTTGTCAACATATTCCACACTGCAAAGGCGGAATCAATATTAGAAACACGCAAAAGATATTCTTTAGATAATGTGCTTCTAATAGCCTCAAGGGCTTGTGCATTGGCCCCTATATGATCACCATTACCAAGATAGCATTTCTTGGCAGCGGCAAGATAGACTTGCAAGCCTAGGGTCTTCAAATACATGGACATCCTATACTTCCAAACAACAATGTTTGAAGGGTCAAAACTAGGTGGGGTCATGAAGTCCATGGTATAAACTATATGTGTGCAAACAAGCAAATGCAAACAAGATTAGCAAATAAATGGATCTCACTCCTAGGATGTTAAGCCTAAATTTCAGGAGCACAAGCTCTGATACCAATTGTAAAACACCTAGAGGGGGGTGAATAGGTGTAAGTTCTAATCTAGGAACAAAATGAAAAACTAAATGCGGAAGCTAATGTAAATTCTTCAACATACTTAATACAACACACAAGTGTAGCCGAATTCCCCGTGAAGGGCTCTGGACTAACTCCTCTTGATTCTCCTTGAATGGGTTGAGGTGCTATGTGAAGCTCTTGTGGTTAAGTATAAGTGAGGCACACACAAACAACCAAGCATACACGAGATAAAGCAATATGAAATATGTAAGGTGCAAATGCAAGCAATCAAGATGAATGTACTGATTGAAGATGCTTTGCTAAAATAAAGAAGAGTCGAGAGAAATCGGATCAAACGCAAACACAAAGATATGTTTCGAGGTTCGAGCACCCAGCTCTACATCCCCGCCTTCACCACCGTGAAGGATTTCTAATCCACTATAGGAGTACCAAACTCCTCTCTCAACCTTACACTGCCACCGAGGCAATACAACCACAATCCACCTCTACCGAAGAGGGATACGACCCGTAGCCAACAACCAAACTCAATCACCTCTACCTAAGAGGGATACAAACCAATACCACTCCGATCAACATCTACCAAAGAGGGATTCACAAATAAAAGGAGGGTTTACAAAAAGTGGTTACAAAGACCACAAACTCTATCTCTTTTCCACAAACAAAGATCCTAATAGATTAGGATAGAAGATATAGCTCAAGTGTGGAAAACTAGGTGTTTGGAAAAAAGAACTCAAAGAAAAATCTTGGAAAAACTCTTGATAAAAGATATAAGTGAAGAACAAAACAACTCTCCCAATTTTCTATTTTTCTTTGATTTTCCAAGAACCCAAAACAATACAAAGATAAATCATTTGCTACAAAACTCTTTTAAACAATAGAAAAGGTCTGGAATTTTTAGCTCCAAAAATCTTGGCTAAAACCCTAGAGAAATGGGGTTTATATAGGCCAAACCAGAAACTAGCCGTTAGGCTGATCTGTCAGTCTGACAGACCTCCGGTCGACCGCCCGGTCGACCGCCAACGGTCAAAAATCTAACCGTTGGAGCAAACCGGTCGACCGTACGGTCGACCCAAACAAACAGAGAGCACTGCTCTCAGTTACAGTCGACCGCCAGGGTCGACCGCCACCCTGGCTGTCAGACGTGCACGGCTCTGTGCACGTTGGTCGACCGTACGGGTCGACCGGCCCATGGTTCGGTCGACCATACGGGTCGACCGGACTGGCCTGACAGACAATTCTGGGTCAGAAAAAACAGGTTTAAACATATTTTGAAAAATAATTTTAATGACTTGTAAAAATCCCAAAAATGTTTCTACCATATATCATTGATATATAAACATGTGATAAACATTTCTACTCAAATATCAAGCATATGAAACCATTTTTGTGACTTAACATATCAAAACATGTATTTTATCAAACTTTGGATTTTTCAATACAAGAGTAGGAAAATCAAAATAAGTTTGTTTAAGATGTTTAAGCAAGCATGTATAGAAAGAATATGTCTACTATACATATAAACTATGTAAACTTGTTTTGATCAAACTATTCATGAAAACCAAATCCAAAACATGAAACGTGTGGTATATTGCACTTGAGCATATCAACTATACTAAGCTTTACAAATGGATCTAAACACACTATACTAAAACTAGGATACCTAAGTCTTCTTGACGATCTCCATCTTCAAGTCGACCCGATCCAAAACTCCATCCATGAGCTAGGCAAAGTGTGATCTTGATGCTTGAGCCCTGGAATCATCATGAAAAGCTTCTAAAACTCCTTTATTAAAGCTAATCACCAACTAATATCTTGATTAATGATCTGAGACTAAATCACAAGAATATTAGTAACCATAACTACATGAGTTAATCATCATCAAAACTAGGGTGGAAGGCCTTCTGGCCAACAGAGTGGAGTTCAAGGCCACTTATATGTCCATTGCAACAGATATTCCTTATTGTTAAATCTGTATAAAAAAAACAAGAAGAAAGTAAACCAAAAATGTAAACTTTTAAAGAGATTAACTTACCCTCCCTCCCCGGCAACGGCGCCAAAATTTGATTGAGGTTTACCTACACATAAACTATAGAATTTCAAAACTTTAAAATAGAGATGTGCAAGTTACTCAATTCTACCACGATAGCAAGTGGCTATGCGGGTCGTGATCCACAAGGAAGGACTAGCGATAGAAGCTTTTTAGCAAGTTCTCTTTTAAGCTACAAAGTCTGGTTAAAGTTCTTCTTTAGTTCTTTAAAAGAAAAAGGAAAAATTGAGTTAGAGTTGAATTAGGAAGAAGATGAGAGATTAAGAAGACAGAGAAAATAGAAGTGATATGTACAAAGAAAATGAAAGAGTGAAAGAGATTTGGGTGATTATGGTGTTGGTTATCTACACTAAAAGTTACAAGAAAGAAAGAAAAACTAAAACCTAAAAAAAAACATACTTACCTCTTTAGTGCTTATATACTTTAGATCCATTGCGACGACTTACCTTGTCTTTGAAGGCAATCAAGCATGGCGTATAGGATCTTCCCCATTCTCGATCTACACTGCGAATAAAAGGGCGGAACTAAACTAACAAAGAATGGTTATTCATCACCATAGGCCATCAAGGGCACTTGCAATGGCGAAGCAGTCTCGAGGCTATCGAATTCACTTGGATTACAAATACATCAGAGGAAAGTAAATGAAAACAAGAGTAAAGAAAAAAAAAGAAACTTCGATTCGATTCTAATAACAATGGAAGAAAAGACTTACTTACACTAGTGTCACCCTTAAAACAAGCTTGATCTCCTTCCTCCATGAAACTCGTTTCTCCTCTCAGTTACATAAAGGAAAGTAAAATTACATAAAAAAAAAACCTAAGTTACAAACTACAAATTAGAGAGAAAATCTAAAGAAAAACCCTAAGCTCCCGTCTCTGGATCTGCCCTTCCTCTGTTGCTATGCTGGGGTATTTATAGGAGAAAACCAGATGATAAGAAGTGTATGAAGATAGGAGGAGCAAAATATCTCTGAATTTGAATTCTTCTTTTATCTCCAAACTTATTTTGACTTATCCGTAGAAGTTCAATTCTGTCCTGCAACTTATTATCATGTTGATTGCTGAATATGGCTTATCCGCTGACTGAATTGGAAAGTTTGATCAAGATAATAGTTGTAGTCCTTCAAGCCTTCTTTCTGGAGTATCTTAAATCATCAGATTTAAATATCTGTAGCAAAAGTTATGATCTGAATACTGAAACGTGTACAGTCTGAATCTAAATTTTTCTCTCCTTTATCTTTAGCCTTGTCTTGCAAGCAACTAGGGTTGAGTAGAAGTCCATCCTTTTCTTCTTCTTTTAGCAATTAGGAGTTCTATCTTATCCTTCCTTTTCCTCCCTTAGAATTTAAAAATCTAAGTTTAGATTAGGTTAGATAATATAGAAACTTCTAAATTACTACAACTTTTGCACATGGGCTTTTTGGGCTTATGGGCTTAATTCAGGCTTTTATTTCTTTATTTTTTACTTACTCAAGGCCTGGACACATTTAATAACAAAACTTTAGTAATAGTGCATAATTAAAAGAATAAATAGGGAAACATGATAGTAAATGTAGTGATAAATATGCATTTTTTACTACCTATCAATAAGCCTTGAATCTGTATGTGATTGTGGACAAGGTCTCTTATAGGTGGACTTTCAGAAATCTTCACAATAAAGTAGGATTGCTGAAGAAATAAAAAGTAAAAGCAAGTTTTCAGAAAAATAGATTTTTGAACAGAGTTTTTGAGCAAAAAACTTATGTTTTTAATTGGTGAATTGATCCTAGGACAACATTCCTATTTATAAGTGAAATCTATAGTCAGTTAGGGAAGTTATCAATTCAAATTTAAAATTTAAAACATTAGATAAATACTAGAAATCAGACACTATACAACAGTCAGAAACTGCTAATAGTCAACTAGGGTAAAGAGATTAGTCGATTAGAAGATCAAATTTTGCCATTGTTAATCGACTAATATAGGAGGCAAGTCGACTATATCAAGACTGGTACAGATAACAAGTTTCTGAAAACTATAATTAGTCGACTAGTTGAACATGGTTAGTAGACTATAGCATGGGTTAGACGACGAGGATCTATAGGTAGTCAACTAATACTGCTAAACAGAGAATAACCAGAGAGCAAGAATATTTTTGTGGAAGGCTTTCGTCGACTGTATAATGGGTCAAGTCAACTAGGTGAAAGGTTAGTCGACTATAGTTAGGGTCAAGTCGACTATATGACTATTGTGTGTGTGTCCAAGGCTTTTAACAAAATTCTAAAAAATACACATAAATAGTTAGAGTCTTCATAAGATTTTGAGCTATAAGAACTTTGTATAAATACTTGAGATAGAGCTCCAAATACATCTGTATCACTTTGTTATCTATCATGAAAATATTTCAATCTTGTAAGCTTCAACATAAGAATGATAGGTATGGATATCAAAACTGACTCTAAAATGTTGCTCAAGTTGGGTAACAAATAGGAGTCAATATTGATTCAAGAATTTGAACTAGATCACAAAGTTGAGGATCGAAGTCACATTCTTAGCTGAGTTTAATTTTATAAAAATGAAAACTTGCCAATATATCAAAGGAACTTTCAAAAGAATGGTATTTGTCAAGTTTAATATGATGATCTAGAAAGATTGGTGATTCAATTTCACGATGAATTGGTGCAGGATCCAATATTGACTCAGGAAAAGAATTGCAATCAGGTGAAGACACTGGAGATATTATTGAATTAAGAAGTGAAATTGAATTACTAAGTTGAGATTTAGGATCATATTCATGCTAAAGTTCAATATTAGAAAAAGGATAACTCGTCAAACTGTCAATAGGATTTTTAAAATTCAAAGTTTGATTAAGTTCAAATGGGTATGCTGAAATTGAATTTTTGCTTAAGATTCTTGGTCTAGATTGATGGAGTTAGAGATATCTGATTGGTTAAAGATTGATAAGAGTTAGTTTTCTCATTCCTATGAATATTAACTAATTGACTCAGTTGTATTTCTAACCTATCGATAGACTGGGCAAAAGATTTTTGAAATTGTTGTGAGGTTGATTATTCTACAATTCTGCATTATAACATCACATTTTCCTACCGATTTAGGAATAAAATATCATTTCTAATTATTTTTTGGTCTACTTTGCAGATAAATCAAGAGTCTAGGGGCAAAGGAGTAATAAGAGCTTAATTAAACTCATTTTCAGGTAATTAAATCTGAATTTCTTAAAGGCCAAGTTAGAGAGTTTCTAGAAGATACATTGAATCTAGATGTTGGTAGGTGTCTGACAAGAATCTGGAGAGAAATAACCGAATCTGAGCATATCTGGAGGGTCCCTATAGCGATACGAATCCGTGCACCAAAACCAGGGACCTAAGTCCCTGATTTGCCATGAAAATATGGCAAATGCCATGTTCCCACAGCAATATGGTGGGGTCATGTGTTAATTTTTGATGTGTGGCCTCGTCTCGCCTTCTAGAGTCTTCGTTTGCTGATAAATATTACAGGGTTTGGCCAGAACTGAAGCAGATTAAGAAATAGGCTAGATTTTCTCTGTTTTAGTTTCTTCTTTTCTTTCTTTTCTATTATATTCTCATTTCATTTTTAGATCATGTATTAGGGTTAGAGATTCAGAGAGAGAAAGAGAGAGCTTGATGTAATAGATGGTGACAATCTATATAAAGGTGTCTCCTTTTTTCTCCATTGTAATCTTCTCCATCTTTTACATGATACTTAGCTAATTTTCTTCTCATGACAATCTAACTACTAACCACTAACCATCTAACCACTTACTTGATAATCCACATAAATCTAATAGCCTCTATAAGGTCTTACTCTTGCAAGAGCCATTGATGGCTCATGATGATGGATTCTAGCATTCTATTATTTCTAACATCTAACCTACTAACTTGCTAACTTGTAATGTATTCTTTATTTCATGCTCATCTCTAATCGGTTTTGATGATTTAATAGTAGGTTGCAACTTGTGTGATATGAATGTGTTGTTTGAATATTTATAAACTATCTTATGAGCCATACTTTGTATCGTCTCTTGAAGACAAGGATTAGTGATGGCCAAGGATCCATGTGAGGCAACAATCACTAAGAAGTTAGCATGGTTAGTGGAGTAATTAGTAGTTAGTAGCCATGAGTTTTCTTTTATCTTATTTTAAAAATCAACTTCAAACCCTTTTATCATTTTCCCATTGTTGTTCTCACAAACTTCTTAGTTCATCTTTATTCCATCTTCTTTTTGTTTTCAAAACTATTTCTCTTTTATTTTCACATCGTTGTTTTATATCTTTCTTCACTTATCACTTCTGAATTTATTCTCTTTCTTCCTTTTCTCATTCTTTAAATAAAAAGAACTTATTAACAACCAACATGAACATAAACTGTTAATGTTTCTATCGCCTCTCGTCCCTATGGATTTGACCCGTTGAGCCAATGCTATAACGGAAGTATTTAGGGAACATTAGAACACACGCTTTTATGCGAATTTTACAAAACACACATTTTAAGTGCTTATTCCGTCCCGATCAGAGGTCTCATTCAAGTTTTTTATATTCTTTTCTAGCTCAGATTTTTCTTCGAATGGTTATTTGGTTGGCAAAAAGCAAGTATAAGAATAAGTAAAAGAGTGTGGGTCGATGTTACTGCTTTTGCGATTCTTCCGTAGTAGCGAAGTGGCTATACGGCTCGTATCCACAAGGAGATGAAAACTTGATGCGGCTTCTTTATTCAAGAAAAGAGAATGTTTTTTGTTTTAAATAAAGAATTGGAAAATGAAAACAAGTTGATTTCGAGAATTGTTTAAAAATGATTTGGTGGTTTGTAAAGTTGAATTTTCATAATGGTAAAAATGCATGGCTAACTTTCTACTAAGTGCTCCTACTAATTTCTAACTTCTTGAAGATATAGCCTCATGATGGATCATAGGCAAGCATATCTCTTATGCATAGAAACTATTCACGTGAAAATCAAATGAAAGTTCTTCCTACAACTTAGCTTTACATGACAAAAACTCGGACATTCCCTTATCAAGATCCAACAGAAGGCGAGAGTAAGGGAAGACACGAGTGCACTAATGGTATCGGCAAAGTTAAAAGGAAAAATCTTAATTTATAACAAGCAAAGTAGACAACTCATAGATCATCAAAAACCCATTAGAATGAAATATAAGAAAGTAAATACTTGTAGGTGAAAACACCTAGAGGGGGGGTGAATAGGTGATATAGCTAATCTATGAAACTTAATGCGGAATTTAAAAACTTAATTGCAAAAAGCACTCAAGTGCAATCAACAGGTGATGCACACACAACCAAACCAAGCATATAAGTATGAATGCACAATAAGAAATGATGCAAGGCACAAAGTAAAGAGAGAGAGAGAGAGAGTGAGAGCCAATGGATCAAGCGCAAACAAAAAGATATGTTTCGAGGTTCGAGCCCCTAGCTCTACATCCCCACCTTCGACACACGAAGGATTTCCAATCCACTAGCTTGTCCACAAAGGACTCCCACCGAGGGAACCTCCACCGAGGATTTGGGGCAATCACAATTACAAGGAGTACCCAACTCCTCTCCTTACAAGCACAACCTCCTCTTTGAGGCACAACTCCAAGCCAACAACAATCACCTCACAACTTGAGGGATTTCCACAAACTAATACAAGGATCACCTCACAACTTGAGGGATACAACCCAAATGCACAACCTCCTCAACACAATGAGGGAAAGGCACAAAGCAAGGAATGGGTTTACAACTTGGTGGTCTAAACTACAACCACAAACAATTTTTTTCTCCCACACAAAGATCCTATAGATTGAGAAAGTAGATGTAGCTCAAGTGTGGAGAAAACCAAAGGAATGGAATTCAAAAACTCAAAGAAAAATCCTTGGGAAATAATAGAAATCAAGATGAGGAAGTTCAATCAAAAACTTTTCCCAAAAACCCTTTTCTTTGATTTTCCAAACCCTAGCAAAAACACCAAATAGATTGTTTAATTAAAGCACTAAAATTTCTTTTAATTGCTGTGAAAACACTAGAGAGTCAAGAAAAATTCGCACTAAAAATCTTAGAGAAAAACTCTTGCAAATGGGGTATTTATAGGCAAATCTGGAAACTAGCCGTTGGCAGCAGATTTTGCCAAAATAACCCTACCGTCGACCGCTCGGTCGACCGCCCAATGGTCATATTTGACCCGTTGGCATACCGGTCGACCGCGCGGTCGACCGAAACAAACAGATAGCAATCTGCTCTCAGTCGGCCGGCCGTGAGGTCGACCGGCCCAAAGAGGCAGCCATCGTGCACGTATCCGTGCACGTCGGTCGACTCGTGAGGTCGACCGGCTAGTTGGTACGGTCGACCGTACGGGTCGACCGACTTAGCCTGGCAGAGGCTGTTCTGGTCAGAAAACCGAGGTATTAAATAATCAATAAACTCTCACAAAACCTCTAAAATACACAAAAATTGTTTTATCATTTTACATTGAAATATGAACTTGTGTTGCAAACTTTAACACAAATTTCAAACATTGTAAACGATTTTTGTGTTATAGAAATTTTGCCAAAACCAAAATCTGTATTTTCTAAAACATGGATATTTGAATAGAAAATACATTTTGTCCAAAACTCATCCAAATACAAAAACATGATATTAAACAACATTTAAGCATGATGCATATGGATAGAAATCCAATATAAATGAAACACATATATATCATAGTTTTTGACTTTAATTCCAAAAATATGTTTTGTTAAAACACAAAACCTAAAACACATGAATAGGTATATCAAAGTAAGTTTGTCTAAGTAGTTTGAAGCATGCATGTATATAGAACAAATCTAATATACACTAAACCATGTAAACTTGTTTTTGATATTAAATCTATTCATGAAAACCAAGATCGGTTCAACCTAAAACCGAAACCAATATTTAAAACAAGAAACGTGTGTGTTGTGAACTTGAGCATATCATACTATTCTAATCTTTACAATTTAGATCTAAACACAAATTAAACTAGGGATACCTAAGTCTTCTTGTATAGCGCAATCTCCAAGCCGACTCGATCCATAACTTGATTCACCGAGCTTGACTCCAAGAGTGCTAGATATCATCTTTGACGTCCGGGCTCTTGAATCACCATGTGAAAGCTTCTAAAACATCTTGTTGAAGCTAATCACTAACTAATATCTTGATTAATGATCTGGAACTAAAATCACAAGATAATTAGTACATATAACTACATGAGTTAATCATCATCAAAACTAGAGTGGAAGGCCTTTGAGCCAACAATAGGTAAGTTAGAGTTAGAATCCTCGTCTTAAAATGCCATAGCTCTCGTTTGCACAAGGCTTGTTTGACACTATTGACTCATTTGGGTTTATCAACCAAGTGTTAGAGATTAGTAGGTTAGTAGTTAGCTAGCCATGCTATGAAGAAGTTAGTTAGACATGCTTGAGAAAAGAAACAACAAAAGAAAGGATGTAAAGAGAGGGAGTTACACTGCAACAAGAAAGTAAAAACAAATGGAAAGCACAAGTAATGGAAAGAAGAAAGAGAAGTAGTTACTTGTATTAGTTTGTCACCCTTCAAATACAACTCTTACACACTCTCTCTCTTTCACTCTAATGGCTAATACTAAAACTAGAAGAAGAAGAAAATTCAAACAGCTACAATCCTAAAAACAAGATTACAACAACTTGCTCTAACTTTGAATATCTCCCAACTGAAGCCCCTGGGGGTATTTATAGGCACCAGGGGAAAGGGGGCCAGGGGGATGACCACTGGCCCGAAGCCCGGGCGAGCGCGCGCCCATAGGGCCATGGAAACGTGGCCTTGGCCGCATTTCTGCGGCCCTACTAGGGCGGCGCGCACCTGGCTTCGGGCAGCTCGTCGCCCAGTTTGTTCCCTGTCCACTTGATCTCTTAGATTCGTGATTTGATGCCCTAGGCTAACAAAATCTCCTACCTAAAGTCAATGACTACTTGGTAGGCCTTTAATCACCTAGTAAATGGTGATTTAGGGTCTTCTTCTTCATTTGCACACCATGGACCTAGGATCAAGCAAGCAAGGTTTTATTAGCAGAATTTAACATAAAATAAATATGAGAATGTGATGAAAATTATGCAAAAATTAGAGACTAATCACACCCCCACACTTATCTTTTTGCTCGTCCTGAGCAAAAAAAAAATAAGAACATTATTACACCACTTTCGCAGGTGACGCGATTGCACTGAGCATGTGCAACAATCCTTAAACCTCTATGTTTCCCCTAAAGGAAGAGTGTTGTCTCCTGAGGGTTTTCAACGATTGCACCCACAAAATCCAGTAGTTAGTTGTTAGCAAAAAATTTTATCATGAAAAAGAACTTTCAATTATCTAAGTAAAAATGACCGAATGATGTAAGAATTAGGTTTAACCCTCATAAGTTCTCCTATACTTTAGCCTTCATAAAAGAAGAAACTATAGTTTTTCTTTAAATTTATAAAGGATCTTGTACTTCTAACTCATTCTGTTATTTTACTTTAGATAGATATGCATAATGTGTAAATGGGATGTGCTTAACTTTGAATATAATTTAATTTTATTAATATTTACTTATTATTCTTTTTCAAATTAGGCTTTCTACTTCACTCATGTAACACATATCAAACTGATGACTCCCAAATCAGATGGTCTTAGGACACCTGGTGGAAAAATGCCCCTCAGGTCAAATATGCAAGTGGAGTAGGCCAAGAATCAAGATTTATTTATACATTATTATATATAGATTTTTTTTGGCGTAAGTAATCATGCTTCTTGAAGCACAATTATCCAGCTTTTTTTCTTTTCAGTGTTGTGTCTCTAAATCCCAAGCATGTGTGTGGGTTATGCATATTCTACTAAGGCTAAATAAAAGGTATGAGTTATTTTCCTTTTCCCTCCCAATTCTTAGTCAAACCAATGTTTCTTGTTTGCTTAGGCAAAAATAAACATTTATTAATAAGGTTCCCTAAATTCTTACAACCATTTGGTATTTTTATAAAGAGTATAAAAATTCATTTTTTGTTTTGGAGTTTTTTTTAATAAAAAAAGGTAAAAGTGTTAGCACCCCCCACACCTATCTAATGCATTGTCCTCAATGAATGTAGATGTAAATGCAAAGACAATAAATAGGATGAAGAAATGATATCACTGTCTTCATAGACTTGGGCCGGCTAAGGGCGAATAGGCTAAAGAAAAGTCAAAAAAGTGAATGTAGAAGGGGTAAGTATATAAACAATAAATTTTTTTTTTAGTTGTTGTGGCTTGTTGTGTGACGGGTCAGAAAAAGTCAGCACACTATCACTTGGAGTTATCGGCTCAGTGGTCAAGAAAGGCTTCAGTCTTTGCCAGTTCACTTTGAATTTCATGTTGGACTTAGGGTCTACAATAATCACAGCACGGTGTGAAAAAACGTGCGCATGATTAACGGTCCCGACCAACGAGTCTTCAGCTTCCCCGCTAAAATATGAAGCCTCAAGTTGTACAGCAGAACCTTGTCTATCGAGGCAAAGGTTTTTCAGGTTATGATCTGGTTATGGAAAAGTTCAGTCCTGCTTTTGGTGATTCGGGCATTCTCATAGGCTTCATTCCATATCTCCTCTAATTCTGTGATCTGCAGTCTCCTTAGCTCTCTGGCTTTACTTAAATCAAAATTGAGTTATTTAATGGCCATAGGGCACGGTGTTCTAATTCGACTAGTAGATGATAGGCTTTTTCAAGTACGATTCGATAAAGAGACATCCCCAGAACTGTCTTAAAAGCAGTGCGGTAAGCCTGCAATGCATCGTTATGTTTGGCTGACCAATCCTTTCGCTTCTGTCCGACAATCTTTTCCAAAATGAGCTTGATTTGACTATTAGTGACTTCAACCTGCCCATTTGTCTAGGGATGATACGGAGTAGATAACTTGTGATTGATAGAATATTTCCATATCAGAGCTTCCAAAACTTTGTTGCAGAAATGCGATCCATTATCACTAATTATCGCTCTAAGGGTGCGAAATCGGAGAAGATGTTTTCTTTGAGAAATTTGATAACCACTTTGTTATCATTGTCCTTGTAAGCATAGCTTCTACCCATTTAGAGACATAGTCTGCAACTACCAAAATGAACTAGTTGCCGAAGGAATTAGGGAATGGCCCCATGAAGTCGATACCCCAACATCAAAAATTTTAACTTCATGGATCGGGTTCAAGGGCATCATGTCTCTTCTAGAAATTTTTTCGATCTTCTGACAATTTGCATATGACTTGTAAAAATGATAAGAGTCTTTGAACAAAGTGGGCCAGTAAAACCCACTTTGTAGAACTTTCTCGGCAGTCATGCGGGGACCGAAGTGTCCTCTGCATGTAAGGTCATGGCAAAAGTTAAGCACACTCCTATGTTCCTCCTTTGGTATGCATCGTCGAATAACTTGGTCGGAACAATACTTAAAAAGATACGGTTCTTCCCAAAAGAAGTACCGTACTTGGGCAAAGAAGCAATATTGGTCTTGCTTTGCCCAGTCAGCAGGTAATTGTCCAGTGGCCAGGTAATTGACTATATCCATATACCAGGGTTCCTTAAAAATGGCCAGGATGTGCTCGTCTGAGAAATCCTCGTTGATTGGAGCCTGTATGATCGGTGCGTTTTGAATTCATGATAAATGATCAGGAACCACATTTTCTATGCCTCGTTTATCCCAAATTTCCAAGTAAAATTCTTAAAGCAAAAGGATCCATCGAATCAATCGGGCTTTTGCTTCCTTCTTAGTCATAAGATATTTCAAAGCCTAATGATCAGTAAAAATCACCATCTTTGAGCATAACAAGTAGGGCCAAAACTTCTCTAACGCAAAGACAATGGCCAAGAATTCCTTCTCAGTCATTGTATAATTTTGTTGGGTGTCATTCAAGATCCCGCTCGAGTATTAAATCACGTGTTGCTATTGTCGATACGCTGTCCTAGAATAGCGCCAATAGCAAAATCAAAAGCATCGCACATGATTTCAAATGGTTGAGCCCAATTAGGAGCAAAAATAATAGGCGCAGAAATAAGTTCTTACTTGAGCTTCCCCCATGACTTGAAACATTCATTGTTAAAATCAAAGGCACGTCTTTAGCGAGCAGGTTGGTTAAGGGCCTAGCGATTTTGCTAAAATCCTTAATGAACCCTCAGTAGAACCTCGCATACCCTAGAAAGGATCTAATATCCTTGATTCTTTTGGGTGGTGGAAGCTTAGCAATCACTTCTACTTTAGCCTTGTCTACTTCAATGCCTCTCCTAGAAATCTCATGGCCTAAGACAATCCCCTGTCTCACCATGAGTGACATTTCTCCCAGTTTAGAGTTAGGTTCTTCTCCTTGCATCTTTGCAGCACTAACTCTAGGTGATGAAGACTTTGGTCAAATGAATCTCCGTAGATAGAGAAATCATCCATGAAAATCTCAAGAAAACGTCTATCATGTCGGAGAAAAGACTAAGTATGCACCGTTAGAATGTTGTGGGAGCATTGCACAATCCAAAGGCATGCGTCAGTAAACGAAGTTTCCAAATGGGTAGGTGAACGTGGTCTTTTCCTTGTCTTCTGTAGCAATGGGGATTTGATTGTATCCTGAGTACCCATCTAGGAAGTAGTAGTACTCATGTCCAGCAAATCGTTCCAGCATTTGGTCAATGAAGGGTAGCGGTAAGTAGTCTTTACGGGTGGCTGCATTCAACTTCCTATAGTCGATACAAACACGAACCTTGATAGGCAGTCATGTCTGTACTAACTCTTTTTGCTCATTTTCAGCCACCATGAAGCCAGCTTTTCGGGACAACATGAACAGGGCTAACCCATTGACTATTTGAAATGAAATTGA
The DNA here is from genome assembly GCA_038442645.1 of Agave tequilana. Taxonomy (NCBI): domain Eukaryota; kingdom Viridiplantae; phylum Streptophyta; class Magnoliopsida; order Asparagales; family Asparagaceae; genus Agave; species Agave tequilana. The sequence continues at coordinate 43,257 of JAVJIF010009047.1, read as the reverse complement.
CCTCAAAAGTCTGATCATTGACATCCCTAGGTTATCTTTCAAGATTGAAGACATTGATTTCCTTCATCATGTCTTCAAAGTTTAGTCGTATGGACCCGTTCCTACAGTTAATTATGGCATTGGCTATAGTAAGGAATGGGGACCCTAAGATGACTGGAGTTTGAGACCTTAGATTGGACACAGGTTAGGTCTCAAGCACGATGAAGTCAACGGGGTAGATGAAATCTCCGGCCCAGATAAGGACGTCTGTGATTTCCCCCTTTGAGATCTTCACAGATCGGTCAGCTAGCTGAATGGTGACTTGAGTTAGGCTTAGCTCCCTCAACCCAAGTTGCTAATATACTGAGAGAGGTAGTAGATTGATACTTGCTCCTAGGTCAAGAATTGCTCTACTAATTTCGGTCTATCCTATGGTGCAGGAATTGGTGGGACATCCAGGATCCTTGTATTTCACTAGAATGGGACCGAACAGAATTTCACTTATATTAGTTTCCAAGAACACTTTCTTGGGCACATTTGTCTTTCTCTTCTTCGTACACATATCCTTAAGAAATTTGGCATAAGCTGGGACTTGTTGGATAGTATTAAGAAGAGGCACATTTAATTTGACCTAGTTAAACATCTCTAGCATCTTTTCCATGTGCATACTCTTATTGTTGTTCCTAAGCGTATTAGGAAAGGGTGCTGTGGGCTTATAAACTTGTTCAGCAGCTTTGTCCTCGTCAGATGTTTGAGGAGCAGATTTGGAGGAACTAACAGAGGTGGAGGCTGGAGTAGGATTTATTTGGACTGGCTTTTTCTGTTGGTAGACCTAATTGTCTACCTTCTTTCCAGATCGAAGTGTGTGAATGGCATTGCACTGGTTGATCGACGGATCCTGAATTTCATATGCTTGATTGGAGTTTTTTGGGCTAACTAGTGGCTGACTAGGTGAAGTCCCCTTTGGTCTTTCATTAGGGAGCTAGCTAATTGGCTCATCTGCATTTCCAATCTCGGTATAGCCTGTGAATGGTTATTCAGCGTTTGTCACTGGTTTTGCATAAAAGCGATTTGAGATTTCATAAAAGCTTCCATACTCTCCTCTAACTTACTAAATTTCTTTTCTATTGGTAAACTTTGAGAGGAGGAAGATGGAGCTTGACTGGGGAAACTTTGTGGAGGACTGTGATGGTGAAAATTGTTAGAGAAATTAGACCTAGGAGGATTGTTTTGGACCCAGGAGAAATTTGAACGATTTCTCCAACATGGATTGTATGTTTGTAAGTAAGGATTATGCGGCAGCCGTGAGTAGGCTGCGTTCAGGTGCTTCAGTGGCACTTGCTGGGTATGAAAAATAGGGCACTCTTTAAAGACATGGTTTGGTGCCTGACAGTAAGAACAACCAGGATTGTGAATTGGTGGTGGGTTGATTTGGTTGACATTGGCTGGATCTTTTGTCTCTAGACCCTCTATTCTCTTCATTAGGGTTGCAATCTTAGCTTCTGTAGCTATGAATGATTCTAGAGATAGGAGCCCTCCTCTTGAAGCTATTGATTGTGATTCCTTGATTTTTTCGAGGCTGGCTACCATTGTAGGATTTTCTCAGCTAAACCTCAAATAAGTCCCAATCCTAATTCTCATCTTTTGCAAGAACCCTCCCTGACACATGGTTTCCAACAGGGTTTTCGTTTGATAGTCTAGACCATCGTAGAGGATCTAGCACTGACGCCATTTCTCCATTCCATGACGAGGGCACTGAGCTAGGAGATCTTTGAATCGCTCGAAGTATCTCCAAAATGGTTCACTCGGTTCTTGTCTGAATTACATGATAGTCTTTCTAATAAGGGCAGTTTTGTGGATTGGGTAAAATTTCTTTAAGAAGGCCTTGACGAAATCATCCCACGTCGCGACAGAATCTATCGCCAAATTGTACAACCATTTCTTCGCTAGGTCCTTTAGGAAAAAGGGAATGAAAAGTAACCTAATGGCATTGTCTCCTAGCTGGGGTATACACATCATCAAGCGTACTTCTTCAAATTCCCTAACAAAGAAGTATGCGTCCTCTGACTCTAAACCATGAAACTTTGAGATAGTGTTGATGAATTGAGGCTTTAATTCAAAATTATTTCCATTTGCCTCAGGCAGTTTTATACAAGATGGTAATAAGGTTCCGATCGGGTAAAATCTATCCTGAAGTGACGCCATCACAAGTTCTGGATGCAAGGATAGAGAAGTGTTTCTAATTAATCTGGACATTGCAGGATCTCTTACCCACCTTTTGCATGCAGCACACCACAAATAACATAAAGACAACAAACAATCGAAAAAAATGAAAAACAAACAAAAGAAAGAAAAATAACAACTAAGCCTTAGTCTAAGGTACCTGGACCTAGACGACTCCTAACTGGTCGATTCTCTGGGGGCGGTTGTTGCAGGAACTCAACTACAAGCTAATTGGCCAGGAAAGGGCAAAGCTTGGGGGAGGTATTCGGGCATGAGCCACAGGCCTAATTACGCCAAACCACTGAGCTTTCGAGGCTTTACCTCTTAATCCACTTTCCTTAGACACCGATTTTGTAGGAGTATAGTTTTTGCAATTTTCACCCTCGGTTAATCTCTTAATGAGTCCGAGATGTCCCTAGGGCCAACGTCTATCAGTTTTCAATAAAGGCTTAGGATAGTGTGAGTACACTTGGAGATGGCTTTTGGGCTTAGGAAGGGTGATGAAATCCCTACCTTATCTTATTTATTTGGGATTTTGCCCTTAATGTCAATTGTGCAAGTGTACAGTTTATTCATAACCAGGTAACACTCAAAGTAATAAATCACTCCAAAATATTGGTCCTATTCTATATGTATGCACACATACCTTTTTTCTAGCACTCTTTAACAGAAATTGAAATGAATTGAAATAGACACGTGCCCTAAATGCAAGAGTCTAAACCAAATTTCAATTAAGTAACAAGTAGATTTCTATTAAGTTTATTACACATGTATAAGTGAAGCATTCAATGGAATTAAAAAAATTTATAAAGCAATTTTACCGGCTTTTGGCAACCCTGCAAACGAGTTTGTTAATACTTCAATCAGAGAAACTCGCTTTTACACGAATTTTCTGAGGGCAAATGAATCCTCATGCAACGTCTTTTGCCACCATTTTCGCTTCCCGTGATAGTAAGCTCCTTGGTACTTCTCCTACACACAAGAACAAAGAAAAATCTTTAGTTTTAAGCAATAAAGTCGTTCCCTCTGGCAACGGCACCAAATTTGATCAGTAAAAAGCAAGTACAAGAATAAGTAAAAAGAGTGTGGGTCGATGTTACTGCTTTTGCGATTTTTTCGTAGTAGCGAAGTGGCTATAAGGGTCGTATCCACAAGGAGGGAGAGCGATAGAAGCTTGATGTAGCTTCTTTGTTCAAGAAAAGAGAAAGTTCTTTGTTTTAAATAAAGAATTGAAAAATGAAAACAAGTTAGTTTTGAGAATTGTTTGAAATGATTTGGCGGTTTGTAAAGTTGGATTTTCTTAATGGTAAAAATGCATGGCTAACTTTCTACTAAGTGCTCCCACTAATCTCTAACTTCTTGAAGATATAGCCTCACGATGGATCATAGGCAAGCATATCCCTTATACATAGAAACTATTCACGTGAAAATTGAGTGATAGTTCCTCCTAAAACTTAACTTTATACGGTAAAAACTCGAACATTCCCTTATCAAGATCCAATAGAAGGCGAGTGTAAGGGAAGACACGAGTGCACTAATGGTATAGGCAAAGTTAAAAGGAAAAATCTCTAACTTATAATAACAAGTAAAGTAGACAACTCTTAGTGAAAAACACCTAGAGGGGGGTGAATAGGTGTAATTGCTAATCTAATGATCTTTTTAAATTTAATGTTGATGAGTGATGCAACGATCTCTCAAAACAAGACTAAGAGCCGTATGCCCCGTGAAGGGTTCTGAACTCCTTCCTCCTGATTCCCCTTTGAATGGGTTAGAGGTGCGCAATGCAACCTTGTTGTATGAGAATTGATCGAATAAGGGATGAATAAATACAATGATGAAGTGTACACAAGATATATCACAAGTATAACAAACTAGAAACAATTGCACTAAGAAAGTTAGATCTCAAGCAATTAATTGAAAGCAATAGAGTGCAAGAGAAATTTAAAACAAGAATGACACAAGGCAATCGCAAACACAAGAAATTTGTTTCGAGGTTCGAGCCACCGTTCTACTCCCCGCCTTCACCTCCGTGAAGGGTTTCCACTATCTACTGAGGACGCTTTACAATGGTCTACCAAAGACCCGAGCACCGAGCTCCACAACTTACAATAACCTCTACCGAAGAGATGTCTCCACAAGTTGAAGAAGATCACAAGTAACCAAAGTGATCACAACAAGATCACCAAACTCTTTTACAAACTCTCACTCTTTTACAACTTCCTATAGAATGAGTGAAGGAATTTTGGCTCTATGAAGTGTAGTGAGAAAACCTCAGTTGTAGAGTGATATTTGTTATCAAACACAACTGAAAAACTAGCTCAAAAAGAATTGGAAATGAAGAGCTTAAACAATTTTGTTCTCTCTTTGAAAACAATGAAAACTTAAGGATTTTTCTTGGTGTGTTGTAATGGCCTATTTTTCTCTATTTATAGGGAGAAGAATAGGTTAAAAACATTTTATTTACAGCTTATTTGACCTGAAAAAGTTCTCTAAAAACCCAGAAAAGTCTGCCAAAAATTAGAAAAAGAAACAGTTTTTAGATTGCACCAAAGAGGAAAGAGCCGTTAGGCACTTTGCAGGCTTGGCGGTCGACCGGTCCGGTCAACCGTCTGCCTTATTGGCAAAGAGCCGTTGGGCTCCGGTCGACTGGTGGGTCGACCGTCCTCTTAAGTAAAAAAAAAACACAGTTTCCTTATGGCGGTCGACCGGGCGGTCGACCCAGAAAACCCGAGAGCAGACCTGCTCTCAGTCGGTCGACCCGACGGACGACCGACGGATATGCACAGATGTGCACGCCCAGACACAAGCGCCGGTCGACCGGGCCGGTCGGCCGGTCTTGCCTGAAATAGAAAAACAGTATTTTTGCTGACTTTAGAAAAATTTGTAAAATCGTTTTGGGTTTGAACAAACTTAAGTAACATGCTAGTAGGAGTATATAAACATGATCTAAACATGATATTCATATTGTAAAACTTAGGGTCATGTAAATATATACTAAGGCATGAAACCAAACTTAAAACATGAGAACTTTAAATATAAGACTCAAACTTTAATAAAACCAATTTGTGTGTGTGTGTATCCTAGAGCCAATATCCAAGACTCAAACTTTAACACTCTATTTCTTACAATGATTCTAAAGACTTCAAGTGCTTCAAGAGGGCTTTCACCATATGATCTTCAAAACTTGATTCTTGAACCCAAATTGAGTTGACTTGAGTCCAAAGCACCTTCCTTTAGGGAAGAAAACATCTAGTTGAGATAGAATCCTGAAACACACTTAAACAATAAACAATATTAGTATAAATAACTAATATGTTTTGTAATCATCAAAACACACTAAAAATGGGTGATTGTAACCTTGGGCCAACAATCTCTCCCTTTTTGATGATGACAAAACATATAAGTTATTTAAACAACAATGGAAGAAGAGCTTGGAAAACTCCCCCTCAAATAATGCTATGTATAGATAATGAATATGAAAAGCTATATAAAGCATTGAAAATACAACCACAATAAGTTTTGTCAAAAACTCAAATAGTAAACAAACTTAAACTCAAATAATAAACAAACTTAAACTTATCAAACAAACTTATCTTTTTATCTTAAATACAAAAACTTATCTTATCTTTTTCTCCCCCTTTTTGTCATACATCAAAAAGGGTTAAAGCAAAACAAAACAAAACAAACAAGACAAACAAAGATAATTTTAAGAATCCATTATACAAACATTCAACTCACCACAAATAAACGAAAATCTAGTATAATCTAAAGGTTTAGTAAAAATATCGGCGAGCTGAAAATCAGTAGAAACATAGTCTATATCAATATCACCTTTCTCATAATGGTCTCTAACAAAGTGATACCTAATGTCAATGTGTTTGGTTTTACTATGTTGATTTGTATTCTTTGTCATGTGAATTGTACTAGTATTATCACAAAATATCTAACATGATCAAAGTGTAAATCATAGTCGAGGAGAGTATGTTTCATCCAGAGAACTTGTGCACAACAAGCTTCGGCTGCAACATACTCCGCCTCGGCGGTTGATAGGGCTATGGAGTTTTGCTTTTTGGAAGACCAAGATACAAGACAATTACCTAAGAATTGGCATATTCCACTTGTGCTCTTCCTATCTACCCTACAACCCGCATAGTCGGCATCCGAATAGCTAGTCATTGAAAATTGACCAGTTTTCGGATACCACAAACCCATTTCAATAGTGCCCTTAAGGTATCTAATTATGCGTTTAACCGCAATATGTGAGACTCTTTAGGACAAGATTGAAAACGTGCACAAAGACAAACAGAAAATAAAATATCCGGCCTACTAGCCGTTAAATAAAGCAAGCTACCTATCATGCTACGATATAACTTAATGTCTACACTTTTACCTTGTTCATCCTTGTCAAGCTTTGTAGTGGTTGCCATGGGAGTTTTGCTCACTTTAGCTCCATCAAGCCCGAACCTCTTGATGAGTTCTTTTGTGTACTTGGCTTGATTGATGAAGATCCCATCCTTCCGTTGCTTGATTTGGAGACCAAGGAAATAGTTGAGCTCCCCCATCATAGACATTTCGAACTCGTTCTTCATGCATGACTCAAAAGCTTGGCAAAGAGATTCATTAGTAGAACCAAAAATAATGTCATCAACATAAATTTGTACAATAAGTATATCCTTTTCTACATGTTTTGTAAACAAAGTTGTGTCAATTTTTCCTTTCTTAAAACCATTTGAAATCAAAAACGAAGAAAGTCTTTCATACCAAGCCCTAGGGGCTTGTTTTAAACCATAAAGAGCTTTATCTAATTTAAATACAAAATTCGGATGTGTAGGATCAACAAACCCGGGGGGTTGTTCAACATACACCTCCTCTTCAATAAAACCATTTAGAAAAGCACTTTTAACATCCATTTGAAATAATTTGAAATCTTTATATGAGGCAAAGGCTAGTGTCATCCGTATGGCTTAAAGCCGTGCTATGGGTGCAAAGGTTTCTTCAAAATCGATTCCCTCGATTTGAGTGTAACCTTGGGCAACTAACCTAGCTTTGTTTCTAACTACATTACCCGATTCATCCAACTTGTTCTTAAAGATCCACTTAGTACCAATTGTTGGTCTATCGTGGGGCCTAGGAACAAGGTGCCAAACTTGGTTGCGCTCAAATTGATTGAGCTCCTCTTGCATAGCAAGCAACCAATATGAATCGGCCTCGGCTTCTAGGACGTTCTTGGGTTCAACATGTGAAATAAATGCATAATGACCACAAAAGTCATAAAGTTTAGAGCGAGTGGTTACCCCTTTTGATACTTCACCTTTGACGAGGTCCTTGGGATGATGAGGATTGTATCTCCAATCCTTTGGAAGTGGTTGAGTAGGCTCCACTTCATTTGTTTGATCTTCATTTCCTTGAGCCTCTTCTACTTTGGCTTCACTTCCTTCATCATCCTTTGGCTTGTCTCCCATAGTAAGTGTATCCTCCAAGGTCACTTTCTCCAAACCTTCATCCAAAGCATCTATTTCTACAACATTCTTAACAAACAAGTTAGATTCCTCAAACTTAACATGAATAGATTCCTCAATGGTCAAAGATGATCTATTGAAGACTCTATAAGCCTTACTAGTATTAGAATAACCCACAAAAATAGCCTCATAAGATCTAGCATCAAATTTTTCTAAGTTATCTTTTGTATTTAAAACAAAACATTTACATCCAAAAACCTTGAAATAAGAAACATTAGGTTTTCTAGAAAAGTACATTTCAAAAGAAGTTTTAGATGTATTTTTACACAAGAAAACACGATTTGATATATGGCATGATGTATTTACAGCCTCCGCCCACAAATAATGTGGTAGACCATATTCACTAAGCATTGTCCTAGCCATCTCTTGCAAAGTTCTATTTTTACGTTCAACTACTCTATTTTGTTGTGGAGTTCTAGGACAAGAAAGTTCATGCTTTATTCCATGTTCTTCACAAAAAGTGGTAAAGGGTAGGTTAATGAACTCACCTCCTCTATCACTTCTTATTCTTACAATTGAAGTATCTTTTTCCTTTTCAACTCTTTTCTTAAAGGCTTGAAAATGTGAAAAGGCTTGATTTTTATGTTCAAGAAAGAAAACCCATGTAAAACGTGAAAAATCATCTACCAAACAAATGCAAATCTATTCCCACTTAGACTTTTGGTTTGAGTTGGACCAAATAAATCCATGTGGATCAACTCCAAAGGACGTGATGTCATGATATCCTTAATTGATTTGAAGGAGGACTTAGTTTGTTTTCCAATTGACATGCGTCACAAACTCGGTCCTTTTCAAAATTCAAACAAGGAATACCTTTCACCATTTCCTTTGTGTTTAACCTAGATATATGGTCAAATGAAATGTGGTCTAATCTTCTATGCCACAACCAAGAATCATCATCGAGGGTTTTTAAACAAGTAATATTACAAGACATATTTAACATGTCAATCATATAAACATTACTTTCACGAAAACCGGAAAACACACAAACATTAGAAGTTCTTTCAATTACTTTACAAACTACATTATCAAAAACTACATCAAAACCTTTATCACAAAGTTGACCAACACTCAAGAGGTTATGCTTGAGACTGTCAACTAAAACTACATTCTCAATTAAAGGGGATGTGCCAAGTTTTACATTACCGATACCGATGATTTTTCCTTTGGCGTCATCTCCGAAGGTGACGGTGCCACCTTCGTGGTATCTTGATAGGGTTGCAAAGTTGTTGATGTCCCAAGTCATATGCCTTGAGCAACCACTATTAAGATACCACAATCCTCTACGTCGTTGGGCCTTGGATGGTACCTATATCATTTAACAAATTCGTTGATTTTGGTACCCAAATTTTCTTGGGTCCTTGAAAGTTAGTGTTTCGAACCCAAACATTATGACGAGATGCATTTAGTCTATCATAACAAAAATTGGTCAAGTGCCCTTTCTGCCCACAATGTGAACATGAGAACACTCTACCATACATGAATGCATGATGTGTGTGTGAAGTGTGAGCATGTTTTGGGGGTTTGCCACGATGTAAAGGTTGTGTGGTATGAACATGAGCAAGAGCATGGTAAGCATTTTTCTTAGGGGTTTGTTTCTTAGGAAACATAGCCTCTATCTTCTTTTTATCAAACTCACAATTTTTCAAAATAATTCCTAACGAGTCTATTCTTTCCTTAAGCATGGTAATCTCATTAGTATCAACTAGTGTGGACTTGCCTTTACAAAAAATCTTGTACTTATCAAAATCATTTTTGGTTTAGCTAAAGTAGAGAGCAAGTCATCCTTTTCTTTAGAAAGATTAAATACTTGAAGATTAAGAGTTTCATTTTCCTTTTTCATTTTTAAATACTTTTTCTTTATGAAATCATAGTTATGAGAGAGTTCTACAAATGCTTCTCCTAGTTCATCCATAGAAAGTTCTTCATCAAAAGAAGTGGAAGGGGTTACCTTGCTTGTGCTTTCATTAGCCATGAAGCACATGTTGGCGGTGTCGATTTCGTCCTCGGATTTGCTCTCGAAATCCCATGTTGCCTTCATTGCTTTCTTCTTGAAGGGCTTCTTGGATGTGGAGGGCTTCACTTTATCCGGACACTCCGCTACAATGTGTCCCGGTCTTTGGCAATTGAAGCAAATAATCTTTCTTTCTTCTTTGCCTCCTTGCCATCTCCTTCTACCTTGGAATTTCGCCTTGTTGTACATCCTCCGGACGTTCTTCACAAGAAGTGAGAGCTCTTCGTCATCTTCTTCTTCATCGTCTTCGTCGGAGTGAGTGGCTTGACTTTTGAAGGCTATAGTCTTCTTCTTGGAAGGAGCCATACCCTCCCTTACTTTCCTTTCCATCTCATGGGTTTTGAGATTCCCAATGAGACCAATTAGCTCCATCTCCTCCTTGTCATTGAGTTCCTTCAAGGTTGTTGCTTTTACTTCCCATGAAGGAGGAAGAGCCCGAATGAGCTTTCTTACTCTTTGATCATTGTCAATGGCATCACCTAGAGAAGAAAGTCCATTAGTAATCTTTGTAAATTTTGTAACCATATCATCTATGGTTTCATTTTCTTGCATGCTAAAGTTTTCATATTGGGACCGAAGAAGGTCTATCTTGGCCCTCTTCACTTGTGAAGTCCCCTCATGTGTAACTAACAAATGGGTCCAAATCTCGAATGCGGATTTGCAATGGATGACTCTAGCAATGTCATCATCATTGAGGGCTTGAAGTAGTGCATAGTGAGCCCTAGCATTGGCATCAAACTCCTTAGTCTCAATTTCGGACCAAGTAGATTCATCACCGGGGGGTGCACTAAAGGGTTTGGTCACGGCCTTTGCAACTCGGCTACCTAGAGATTGCAAGAAAACGGTCATCTTAACCTTCCATATGGGAAAGTTAAGTCCATCAAACTTACGGGGTGTCTTGATACCATCGGCCATTTTAACTAAGTGAGTATGAATGAAATGATTAGCAAAATTAGGATCTCTCTAAGATTGTTAAGCCAAATCCTAGAGACCAAGCTCTGATACCAATTGAAAAACACCTATAGGGGGGGTGATTGATGCAAAACCTGCACAAAGAATACAAAATTTCAGATCTAATAATAAACTTGTGCAAGTGCTCAATTCTTCCGCTATAGCAAGTGGCTATGCGGGTCGTGATCCACAAGGAGGGTTTGCGATAGAAGCGTTACAGTTCTTTATTGAAATCTTTTAAGAAAATAAAACGAAGGTTCTTCTCTGTTTTTAGTTATGAAAATGAAAAAGAAAGTTATATTAAAGTTAGAAGAAAATGGAAGATGAAGAAGGTGGAAAATTCAGAAAACAATAAAAGCGACTATGTACAAATGGAGTGAGTGGAGAAGAAGAGTGAAAACGATTTGGAAGAGGTGGTGATCTACATTAAAGAAATAAAAGAAAAGAAAGAAAGACAAGTACTTACCTTCTTTTTACCAAAAGCTTACCTTGAGTTCTTAGCGACGATTTTACCTTGAAGTGGAGGCATTCAGCGCATAGCCCATAAGATTAGAGTTTTGGTCTCTTCCACATTACATCATCAAGACTACTTCAAGTATGAAATGATACAGAGAGACTCACAATTCCATCGTCATGAGCTATCGGTGGCACTCGCAAAGGCAAGGCTCTTTCGATGCTTTTAGACTCACTTGGAAGACAATTTGTACCAAAAGAAGAGTAAAGTAGAAAAGAAGAAGATGAAGAAAACTAAAAAAAAGTACATACAAAGAAAGAACAAAGATTTGATTTCATAACAATCAAAGAAAAGAAAGGAAACCTTACACCATTGTCACTATAGCTCCAGCTTCATTCTTGTTCTTCGATGAAAGTCTGATCTCCTCTTATTTACATAAATCAAAATTACAATTACATGAAAAAGAAAAACAAAGACCTAAACTAAGAAATGGAAAAACTAGTCTAAAATCCTAATCTGCATTGGCGTCCATTTTCAGTGCACAATATGGCCTTTTATAGGCAGAAAACCCAACCACCAAGATCCCGGGGAGGTCGGGGGAGCAAACGCTCCCCTTAACTCCCCAAGATTGCCGCAAAAACGCGGCAAAAGCCGCAATTCTGCGGCAGGGGTGTGGCCAGATGGCCACACCCTGTTGGTGGGTCATCCCGGGAGTTTCTTCTGACTTTATCCTTTGTTGGTTTCTTCGTTTGAGCTCCGGATTCTGACGAAATTGCCTTGGATTCTTGGCTTTAACCGATCGATTCTGAGAGGATTCTTCTCAACCGGTTTCAACCTCTTGATTTTGCCCTGATTTTATGTGTGCGAATTAACTCTGATTTAATTCAGAAATCTGGTGGGCTTTTGGGCTCATTTCTCTTCATCTCCTTAAGGATTGGGCCTGCAAATAAATTAGACAAATAATTAAGACAATGCAGGATTTTATTCTAAAATACGTATGGAAATGTGACATTAAATATGCAACATTAGTGACCAATCACACCCCCATACCTATCTTTTGCTCGTCCTCGAGCAAAACAACTAAACTATACTAAGGATTATTAGACCACTTTCGCAGGTCACGCGATTGCACTGAGCATGTGCAACAAGCCGTTAAACCTCTAGGTTTCCCCTAGAGGACGAGTTTTGTCTCGTGAGGGTTTTCAGCGGATTGCACCCACAAAATCCATAAAGAAAGGGAAATAAAGAGTTAGTATTTTTGAAAAGCATTTTGAAAGAAAAAAATATTTGAAATATGATTGTAAGATCTAAGCAATCTATAAGTTATAGGAAGACTAAATTTTTCATTCCTAAACTTGGTCTTTATTCGAAAATTTGTTATCAATCAAAGTAAGGAGTCAAATTGTACTTCTCATCTAGTCTATTACTTTACCCTAAGTCATATGCACATTGTGACTGTGAAAATTTTGACTAAGGGTTCATTAACGCCAACTCTTATGCCTTATTTATTTATATTTATATATTTTTATTTTTGGTGGTATTATTCCTTAGTTTAGGCTTTCTAATCTGCCCATGTAACGAGCCTTTAATCGATGACTCCCAAACCAGACGGTCTTAGGGCACCAGGTGAGAAGACACCCCTAGGACTTAAGGACTCGAGCAAACAAGGCCACAAAACTAAGGGCTTTATTATATGAATCCCTTTTAGGCGTGAATACTTATGCTTTATTAGGCACAAATACCCAGCTTAATCAGAGGATCTAATCATCTTTCGCATAAATACTAAGGCTTGCTTAGGCCAAAGCACCTAGCTAATCAATAATTAGATTTATTCATCATTTTTTTTTTCAAACTTATCTAATTATCTTTCGCATAAATACTAAGGCTTGCTTAGGCCAAAGCACCTAGCTAATCAATAATTAGATTTGTTTATCTTTTTCTTTTTTTTTATTTTTTTTTTTAATAAGGCATAAGAATCTTTATTTTTGAACCCTAAGTGTGTAAGTGTATGAAGTGTGCATATTTCATCAAGGTAAAGATCAAGACTAAATTACTTTGACAAATTTTCTTCCTAACCCTAAAATCAAACAAATAATCTTATTTTGACCAAGTATAAGAAATCCTAATTTAGATTTTCCTATTCCTTAAAATTAACTTAATTTCTTACAAAAAATATGTCAAAGTATTTTTCCATTTTTCAAAAAGTTTTTTAAAAGTAAAAAAAATGTTTTTTTTTTTTAAACAAAAAGAAAGGTTATGTTAGACCCTCCCCCACACCTATCTCATGCATTGTCCTCAATGTATGAATTAATGCATAGATGCATGAAAAAGAAGAAAGGGAAGGAAATGTTACCTTAAGGTGGTGGTTCCGGTGGTGGTCTGATTGGTCCACGAAATGTGACCCAATCAACTTTTCTTGGGTCTCGGAGGAACCCACCAGAAATAGCTTTAATATAACCCACTAATAAGGTAAATCCATGAAGGATTTTTATTAAATATTTAACCCCATATAATGTCCATATTCCATAATTAATTTCGGAGTCAAATTTGTCAACCACCTCGTCCCAGAATGGAGTATGAAATGATAGAACGGTTGACTTGGATTCAGGAAGGACAGGAACTAATACCGACTCAGGAAGGTGACTTAAGTCAAGTAAAGGTTCAGGAGTCGGAATAGGTTCAGGAAGTGGTTCCAAGTCAAGAAATTGAAATTCTAGTCCACATGTATTTTCTAACAATGGAATGTGACTTAATGTGGGTGATTCCAGTTCAGGAATGATAGGTGGAGGAATCAAAACTGACTCTAGAATATTATTCAAGTTTGGTAATAAAACAGGAGTCAATATTGATTCAGAAAGTTGAACTAGATCACATATGTGAGAATCTAGGTCACATATCTCATTGAGTTCAATATCAAAAAATGGAGAACTTGCCAATTTATCCATGGGATTTTTAAAATTGTAAAGTTGGTCAAGTTCAACATGATCCTCAAAGATGGGTGATTCATTTTCTTTATGAATTGGTACAGGATCCAATGCTGACTCCGGGAAAAGATTGAAGTCAGGTGAAGATACCGGAGTCATAATCGAATCAGGAAATAGAATTGAATCACTAAGTTGGGATTCAGGATCATAATCATTTTCAAGTTCTATTTCAGGAAAAGGAAAACTAGCCAAACTATCAATATCATTTGGAGTTTGGGTAAGTTCACATGGTTGTTCTGAAATAGAATCTTGATTTCCAAAACTACATGACTCTTCGGCTCTAACAGAATGGTAAGTGACATCAGGACGGTGGGAACGTAGAGATTCGACCATCATATCTATGTCACGATTTCTAGCATTTTGAGCATGAGTCATGACTTCTAGCATCTTTTCATAGTTGATGGGTTCATTGTCTTGTTGAAAAGATGAAGAGTGGTTTTGGAAGTGGTATTGAAATTGTGAGTCCATCAGATTTTGTGATTGTTGTTTGGACTCACGCATACTCCGTTCCAAAATTGATGGTTTTCTATTTTGGACGGGTGGAACAGAGTATGAATCTTGAACATAATGTGGACTGGGTGGAGAAGGAGGACAAGGTGGTTGGAAATTATGCTCGGGGGAGGTGAATCCCCACTGACTCGGTGAAGAGTTGAAATCATTATGGAAATTATAGTTATTAGATGGGGGGTATGGGTCATATTAATTCGGATAAGACCAATCCGGCACACTAGGTTGGTCAAAGTTATGATATGCCGGGTTGGTAATATCCGAAAATGAAGTCGGTGTGTAATATGGATTATTATTGTAGTTGAAAAAATTATTATTATAGTCCATGGCACACAATAGAATACAAACAAAGAAAAACAAACAAAAAAAAATTCTAGCCTAAGTTAGGGTAGACTTAGGACCTAGACGACTCCTAACTGGTTAGACTGTCCACGGGAGGTCTAATGTAGACTTTAACCACAAGCTAATCAGCCAGGTCAGGGCAAGGTTGGTGGGAGGTTTTCCGTCAAAGACGTTCCTTAATTAAATAACCACCAACCTTCGGGCTTTCGGCCCTCAATCCCTTTCCTAGACACTGATTTTGCAGGAGTTAGATTCCAACATTTTTCCCCCTTAGGATAATCTCCTAATTGAGTCCGAGATGTCCCTAGGGCCAACGTCTACTCATTTTAAGTTAGGCTTGGGTTAGTGAGTGCTTGGAGATGGTTTTTGGGCTAAGGAAGGGTGATCAAATCCCCACCTTATCTTGATTTGGGTTTTGCCCTTAGAATTGATTCGTGCAAGTGTGCAAGATATAGGAAAGTAGCATTCAAAAGCAAAATCACCCAAGAATGTTTCCTAAACTATATGCTATGCATACATACCTTGTCTCCAGCTCTCTTCAACAGTAAAGTAAAAGAATTGAAAAGACTTGTGCCTAGAATGCAAATGTCTAATCAATTTTTAACTTTCAACGAATCTTTTACTGTTGATTATTAGCAGGCTTATGTTATGGCATATAAGAAAAATTAAAGTTGTAGCAAACTAGAATTTGTAAACTAAGCAGCCCTGCAAAAAGCTGTTAGTAGTCAACTCGTCCTTGCCGCGGATCCGCGGCTTTTGCCGTGGAAATGCGGCAATTCAGAGGGCCCTTGGTCTCTGCTTTTTGGAGCAGAGGCCCAAGGCCACTTATATGTTACTGCAACCTTAAATTTCAGCTTTGCTTGCCCTGAACCTACAACAGAGAAGAAATTCGTTCAGTTCTAAAAAAATTCAGAATTCAAAAAAAAATTTCAGATTTCAATAAAAACATGTTACCCTCCCCGGCAACGACGCCAAAATTTGATTGATGCAAAACCTGCACAAAGAATACAAAATTTCAGATCTAATAATAAACTTGTGCAAGTGCTCAATTCTTCCGCTATAGCAAGTGGCTATGCGGGTCGTGATCCACAAGGAGGGTTTGCGATAGAAGCGTTACAGTTCTTTATTGAAATCTTTTAAGAAAATAAAACGAAGGTTCTTCTCTGTTTTTAGTTATGAAAATGAAAAAGAAAGTTATATTAAAGTTAGAAGAAAATGGAAGATGAAGAAGGTGGAAAATTCAGAAAACAATAAAAGCGACTATGTACAAATGGAGTGAGTGGAGAAGAAGAGTGAAAACGATTTGGAAGAGGTGGTGATCTACATTAAAGAAATAAAAGAAAAGAAAGAAAGACAAGTACTTACCTTCTTTTTACCAAAAGCTTACCTTGAGTTCTTAGCGACGATTTTACCTTGAAGTGGAGGCATTCAGCGCATAGCCCATAAGATTAGAGTTTTGGTCTCTTCCACATTACATCATCAAGACTACTTCAAGTATGAAATGATATAGAGAGACTCACAATTCCATCGTCATGAGCTATCGGTGGCACTCGCAAAGGCAAGGCTCTTTCGATGCTTTTAGACTCACTTGGAAGACAATTTGTACCAAAAGAAGAGTAAAGTAGAAAAGAAGAAGATGAAGAAAACTAAAAAAAAGTACATACAAAGAAAGAACAAAGATTTGATTTCATAACAATCAATGAAAAGAAAGGAAACCTTACACCATTGTCACTATAGCTCCAGCTTCATTCTTGTTCTTCGATGAAAGTCTGATCTCCTCTTATTTACATAAATCAAAATTACAATTACATGAAAAAGAAAAACAAAGACCTAAACTAAGAAATGGAAAAACTAGTCTAAAATCCTAATCTGCATTGGCGTCCATTTTCAGTGCACAATATGGCCTTTTATAGGCAGAAAACCCAACCACCAAGATCCCGGGGAGGTCGGGGGAGCAAACGCTCCCCCTAACTCCCCAAGATTGCCGCAAAAACGCGGCAAAAGCCGCAATTCTGTGGCAGGGGTGTGGCCAGATGGCCACACCCTGTTGGTGGGTCATCCCGGGAGTTTCTTCTGACTTTATCCTTTGTTGGTTTCTTCGTTTGAGCTCCGGATTCTGACGAAATGGCCTTGGATTCTTGGCTTTAACCGATCGATTCTGAGAGGATTCTTCTCAACTGGTTTCAACCTCTTGATTTTGCCCTGATTTTATGTGTGCGAATTAACTCTGATTTAATTCAGAAATCTGGTGGGCTTTTGGGCTCATTTCTCTTCATCTCCTTAAGGATTGGGCCTGCAAATAAATTAGACAAATAATTAGGACAATTCAGGCTTTTATTCTAAAATACGTATGGAAATGTGACATTAAATATGCAACATTAGTGACCAATCAGGGGGTGAATAGGTGTAATTGCTAATCTAATGATCTTTTTAAATTTAATGTGGATGAGTAATGCAACGATCTCTCAAAACAAGACTAAGAGCCGTATGCCCCGTGAAGGGTTCTGAACTCCTTCCTCCTGATTCCCCTTTGAATGGGTTAGAGGTGCGCAATGCAACCTTGTTGTATGAGAATTGATCGAATAAGGGATGAATAAAATGCAATGATGAAGTGCACACAAGATATATCACAAGTATAACAAACTAGAAACAATTGCACTAAGAAAGTTAGATCTCAAGCAATTAATTGAAAGCAATAGAGTGCAAGAGAAATTTAAAACAAGAATGACACAAGGCAATCGCAAACACAAGAAATTTGTTTCGAGGTTCGAGCCACCGCTCTACTCCCCGCCTTCACCTCCGTGAAGGGTTTCCACTATCCACCGAGGACGCTTTACAATGGTCTACCAAAGACCCGAGCACCGAGCTCCATAACTTACAATAACCTCTACCGAAGAGGTGTCTCCACAAGTTGAAGAAGATCACAAGTAACCAAAGTGATCACAACAAGATCACCAAACTCTTTTACAAACTCTCACTCTTTTACAACTTCCTATAGAATGAGTGAAGGAATTTTGGCTCTATGAAGTGTAGTGAGAAAACCTCAGTTGTAGAGTGATATTTGTTATCAAACACAACTGAAAGACTAGCTCAAAAAGAATTGAAAATGAAGAGCTTAAACAATTTTCTTCTCTCTTTGAAAACAATGAAAACTTAAGGATTTTTCTTGGTGTGTTGTAATGGCCTATTTTCCTCTATTTATAGGGAGAAGAATAGGTTAAAAACATTTTATTTACAGCTTATTTGACCTGAAAAAGTTCACTAAAACCCAGAAAAGTCTGCCAAAAAATCAGAAAAAGAAACAGTTTTCAGATTGCATCAAAGAGGAAAGAGCCGTTGGGCACTTTGCAGGCTTGGCGGTCGACCGGTCCGGTCGACCGTCTGCCTTGTTGGCAAAGAGCCGTTGGGCTCCGGTCGACCGGTGGGTCGACCGTCCTCTTAAGTAAAAAAAAACATAGTTTCCTTATGGCGGTCGACCGGGCGGTCGACCCAGAAAACCCGAGAGCAGACCTGCTCTCAGTCGGTCGACCCGACGGTCGACCGACGGACATGCACAGACGTGCACGCCCAGACACAAGCGCCGGTCGACCGGGTCGGTCGGCCGGTCTTGCCTGAAATAGAAAAATAATATTTTTTCTGACTTTAGAAAAATTTGTAAAATCGTTTTGGGTTTGAACAAACTTAAGTAACATGCTAGTAGGAGTATATAAACATGATCGAAACATGATATTCATATTGTAAAACTTAGGGTCATGTAAATATATACTAAGGCATGAAACCAAACTTAAAACATGAGAACTTTAAATACAAGACTCAAACTTTAATAAAACCAATTTGTGTGTGTGTATCCTAGAGCCAATATCCAAGACTCAAACTTTAACACTTTATTTCTTACAATGATTCTAAAGACTTCAAGTGCTTCAAGAGGGCTTTCACCATATGATCTTCAAAACATGATTCTTGAACCCAAATTGAGTTGACTTGAGTCCAAAGCACCTTTCTTTAGGGAAGAAAACATCTAGTTGAGATAGAATCCTGAAACACACTTAAACAATAAACAATATTAGTATAAATAACTAATATGTTTTGTAATCATCAAAACACACTAAAAACGGGTGATTGTAACCTTGGGCCAACACTTAGATCATCAGAAACCCATTAAGAATGAAATATAAGAAAGTAAATAATTGTAGGTAAGTTAAAATCAGAACCCTCGTCTTAAGATGTCATAGCTCTCATTTGCACAAGGTTTGTTTGACACTATTGACTCATTTAGGTTTATTAATCAAGTATTAGAGATTAGTAGGTTAGTAATTAGCTAGCCATGCTATGGAGAAGTTAGTTAGACATGCTTGAGAAAAGAAACAACAAAAAAAGGAGGTAAAGAGAGTTACACTACAATAAGAAAGTAAAAACAAATAGAAAGCACAAGAAATGGAAAGAAGAAAGAGAAGTAGTTACTTGTATTAGTTTGTCACCCTTCAAATACAACTCTTACACATTCTCTCTCTTTCGCTCTAATGGCTAATACTAAAACTAAAAGATGAAGGAAGCTAAAAAAACAACTACAATCCTAAAAATAAGATTACAGTAACTTGCTCTAACTCTGGATATCTTCTAATTGAAGCCCTTGGGGGTATTTATTGGCACCAGAAGAAAGAGGGCCAGGGGATGACCACTAACCCGAAGCCCGAGCACGCCCATAGGGCTGCGAAAACGTGGCCTGGGCCGCGTTTCCACGGCCCTGCTAGGGCGGTGCGCCCTTGGTTTCGGGCAGCGTGTCACCCAGTCTGTCCCTTGTCCACTTGATCTCCTGGATTCGTGATTTGATGCCTTGGGCTGACGAAATCTCCTTTCTAAAGTCAATGGCTACTTAGTAATCCTTTAATCACCCATTAAATGGTGATTTAGGGTCTCCTTCTTCATTTGCACACCATGGACCTAGGATCAAGCAAGCAAGGTTTTATTAGCAGAATTTTACATAAAATAAATATGAGAATGTGATGAAAATTATGCAAAATTAGAGACTAATCATTATTCTAGAAAGAGAGTGTAGGAATCTTAGTTTTAGGAAAATTAAAGATTGTAAGTCCAACAAGTTTAAAGATTGTCGCTGAGACTCATGCAAGAGTTCCTTAGTCAATTCCCCAAGATGGATATTTGATCATTTTGAAGAGGTGGGATTGAGTAAGACTCTAGAAAATATAATAAAATTGGAGAGGCCAGCATTTTCAAAAATTGTCGCTCGGCCTCTTGCATATTGGCTTCTATACTATTTTCTAACTCAGATTTTTCTTCTATGTGTTATTCTGAAAAAAGAGTATAAGAAGCAAAAAATCGGAGAATGAATATTATGAAATTTATGAAAATTGTGGACTAGGTGGTTGAAAATTTGGCTCGGGGGTGGTGAATGCCCATTGACTCTGTGAAGAGTTGAAATTATTTTTGAAATGTTGGTCATCAGATAAGCGGTATGGGTTATATTGAGTGGAATACATCCAATCCAAATTATTTTGTTGGGTCAATTTTTTCAAAGCTGGGTTGGAGCTATTCGATGATGAGGTTGATGTGAAGTATGGATTCATATTAGGATTGAAAAAATTGTTGTTTTCGAATTTCATTTTACAAACAATCACAAACAAAAAAAGAAGAAATAAGCAACAAACAGAAAAGAAAAAAAAATTAAAACCAAGCCTATATTAGGGTTGACCTAGACCTAGACAATTTCTAACTGGGTGATTATCCGGGGGAGGTGTTAGCCCAGAGGCCCTTCACTCTAGTTTTGATGATGACTAACTCATGTAATTATAGTTTACTAATAATCTTATGATATTTAGTTTCAGATATTTGATCAAAATATTAGTAGGTATTTAGCTTCAACAAAGCAGTATTGGAGCTTTTATATGGTGATTCAAGAGCTCGCACATTAGATCGATCTAGCACACGGTTGGAGTCAAGCTCTTTTGGATGATGTTTTGATCGAGTCGACTTGGAGACAGAGTTCTACAAGAAGACCTCGGTTTGTTTAGTTTAATTTGTTTAGATCTTATATTAAAGATCAGATAGTATTGATATGCTCAAATTCACAATGCACACATAAAAGTTTCATGTTTGGTTTTTTGGTTTAACCGGTTTTGGACTTCTAGTTCAAATATATGGTTTTCATGAATAGATGGAATCAAAATAAGTTTACAAGTTTTAATGTGTATTAGATTTGATCTATATACATCTGTGCTTCATCTAATTAGAAAAACTTATTTTGATACGCCTATTCATGTGTTTGGAGTTTTGTATTTAAACAAAACCTATTTTTGGATTTCATGTCAAAAACATAGATATGTATCTTTTATGTATATTGAATTCTATCTATATACAACATGCTTCAAAAGTTGTGTCAATATTATGTTTTTATATTTACATGAGTTTTGGAGATAACGATTTTTTATTTCAAAATCCAAGTTTTAGAAAATACGGATTTTGTGTTTAGGCCAAATTTCAATATCACAAAAATCGTTCAAATTGTTTGAAATATGTGTTGAATTTTTATCATATATATTTTCATTTCAAAAATCTTATAAGAACTTATTTTTGTGGAATTTATATGATTTTATGGGATTTAATCGAAGTTAAAAAGACAAGTTTTCAAATCCCCTAAACCCAGCAAGATGGCTCTGGTGGTCGACCGGACCAGGAGCTGGTTGACCAGCACGGTCGACCGATGTACACTAAAACATGCACATGGCCAGCCAGCTTGGTCGGTCGATTGCACGGTCGACCGACTGAAAGCACCCCACTCTCGGGTAGGGGCCGGTCGACCGGGTGATCGATCGCAGGCACAACGGTCAGAAAAATGACCATTGGCCGGTGGACCGGTCGGTCGACCAGAAGGCCAATCTGGGCTTTTCCAGATTACAATAGCTAGAATTTTGAGAGGATTATAAATACACATCTCTTGGGCTGTTTTCACCAAGAATTTAGAAGAGAATAGCAAGAGTTTTGTGGTTAAAAAGATTTATTTTATATGTTTTAATGTGTTGGAAAATTCAAATAAAAGAGATTCTTTTGGGAATTGGTTCTTTATCCTGATTTCAATATTTATTTGGAGATTTTCTCAAGTGTTTTTTCTTTGTTCCAAACACTTTATTTTCTCACACTTGAGCTATCTATCTATCCTATCTATAGGATTATTATTTTATGGAAAAATTAGTTTGTGGTTTGTTGAAACCACCAAGAGTTGTAACCTTTTTCATTTGCCTTGGTTTTGATCCTTTCCCTCAAACTATAGAGGAGGTTGTGCGAATTGGGTTTGTGGTATTGCTCTTATGTAAAAGTGATTGTGGAAGTGTTTTGGGTTGTGTTGAAATCCCTCTAAGTGTAGAGGTGATTGTTGTTGTTTGGCTAAGTGCCCATCCATCTAAGTATAGAGGTGATTGTTATTGTGCCTTACCTCTAATGTAGAGGTTGTATTTGTTAGAGAGAGGAGTTGTGTACTCCTAGTTGTATTTGCCTAATTTCTCAGTGTAGGTTCCCTGTGAGGGAAGTCCTATGTTGACGAGTTAGGGTAAATCCTTCTGTGTGGCGGCGGGGACGTAGAGCTGGGTGCTCGAACCTCGAAATATATCTTGGTGTTTGTGATTGATCTACTATCTCTAAACTCTCTCTCTCTTATATGTGCATTGCATCATATTGTTCAAATCATTTATATGTTTGGTTTGACTGTGTGCCATACTTATGTTTAACCAAGAGAGCTTTACATAGCACCTTAACTCTTATTTAGAGGAATTTAGAGGAGATAATCCAGAGCCCTTCACCGGGAATTTAGCTACACTCTTTGGTTACACTAAGTGTGTTGCAATTTATTTTTTATTCACATTATTTCTCACTAGATTAGCCATACACCTATTCACCTCCCCTCTAGGTATACTTACAATTGATATCAGAGCCTACGCTCCTAATATTAGGTTTAACCACCTAGGAGTGAGATTTTGGTTAGCTAATCTATATTTGCATTTTGCACACTTATTTATTTACACACACTCATGGATTACTTGACCCCTCTCATGTATGATGTTTGACATGTGAAAATTTAGGATGAATATGTACCTAAAAACTCTAGACATGCATGTTTACCTTGCCGCTTCTAAGAAATCCTATCTTAGTAATAGCAAGCATATCGAGGCCAATACACAAGCCCTAGAGGCACTTAGATGCACACTAAGCAACGGATATTTGTGTATGCTTTCTCATTTTGATTCTGCTTTTATAGTGTGGAACACTTTAACCTCTCTCACACTTCAAACGATGAAATTTGTGGAGGAGGAATTTAGTGGAGAAGAATTCGACGATGCGTACTATATGGTCCAAGGGAATGACTCCCTTGAGGTACATTTGAAAACTCAACTAATTGATTATGCTAGCTCTTCTTATGATGATCGTGATAGTATGGATGCTGATGCATTAAATGAAGAGCTTTCCATAGTTTGTGAAAGTTACTTGAAAAATATAAAGTTTTGAAAAAGAAAAGTAATAAATTAAATATAAAAAATAAGGATTTGTTTTCAAAACTTGATTTGGCTTTGTAAGGGAAAGTAGAGATTTCTAATGAAAGGGACTCATTGAAATCCTAACTTGAATTTGCCCTAAATGAAAATAAAATTCTGAAAAGCAAAAATGATTGTGACATTGCTTTGAAGAAAAATAAAGTTCTATCTTCAAAACTTGATTTTGTGTTAAAAGAAAATGAAGTTTTGAAAAATAAAATTGCTTTAATTTCAATGAATTTGAACTTGGTTTTAAAAGAAATTTTTTTTTTGAAAAATGCTTTGGATTCTCATGTTTGCCATGCTAGTATAGCTTCACTATCTAGCATACCCATTGCATGCTCCACCTCTTCTTCTATTATTGAAAATGATATATGTGTTTTAAAGAAGAGTGTTGATTGTTTGGGCTCAACTTTGAGCCAATGTGCCATGAACCACACACGGTTGGAATCCATGTTTTGAAAGAAACAAGTTTCACATATGCATGCACACCATACATGGCATACACATGCTCGTCATGCTCACACACATGATTGAAAGTATGCTTATGTGTACACTTGTACGCATTGTGGATGTAAGGGCCACCTTGCAAATTTTTGTTATGATAGAATTAATGATTCAAATTTTGCAAATAAATTTATTTGGGCTACGAACGGTGCTAACCCCATGGACCCAATAGAGTATGGGCACCAAAATCCACTCCTATTTTATTTGATGTAGGTGTGGGCTCTCGCTTGACGTGAGGGCATTGGTGCCTTGATGGTGGATGCTTTTGTGCTTGATGGACACTACTTTGATGCATCACCTTCAAGGAAGTTTGGTTGAAGGACTACCATGGTTTGAAGATTTTGAGATTAGCCCCAATGGTTTTAATAACGATCTCTAACTCCCAGTTAGTTTACATGCTTTCATATTGGTGATTTTTAGCATGTTTTGAAGTTTCATGATTATTATATTAAATTCTATGTTAATTAGACTTATGACATACATGTATAGTAATAGACACACTCATGTTCATATGGATCCATATTTTATGCTCTCACATTTGTTTAGCTATTGTGTATATCATAGATCTAAGACATGTGCATTCACATAATGATCATATTGGATTATATTTATTTATGCTTCATACTTTGATTACATGTTTAGATGTAGTTTTCATAAAACTTGTGTCAATACTTGTACAACTAGTGAGTTACATTTGATTCTTAAATGTTTGTGCTTAATTGCTCATTTATACCCATTAGATGTACTAGTATAGCTTACTTTTGATGATTCGTGCATTTTGACTTGTATTCTCTATTATGTACATATTTTCATATTTATGTGTTTAGCTTTATGTATATGGTAATTTTGTTTAAAACTTTTAGATATACATGTATACCCTTGAGTCACTTACTTTTTATGCAAATTCCATTATGGACTCATTTGTGTTTGAGATATGTATGTATACTTTTAGTTTTAATTAAACATACATATATCTTAAAGTTTATATTATTTTAATGAAAATTAAATTTTGATGATTTTCATGTTTTTGAAGGAATTTCATAATTGAGCTTAAATACCTTATTCTATGATTTTGTTGATTACATGACTTTTTACACTCTATGTTTGTTGTTTACTCATGATTTATTTTCATGAGACTATATGAGCCTTATTGCTATTTTGAGTGTTGATGATTGTGTGATTTTCATATTTCATGGATATATTCTTATTTTATTTCTTGCTTGAAGGACTTCATACTAGTTTTCAAGATTATCATAAAATTAGTTGTGTTATTCTTCATTTTGGTAGAGTTTTCAATTACGCTAAAATTATTTTCAAATCCTATTTTTGAAAACCCCTACCCATTAAATGGTGGTTGGTTGGGCGACCATGCCTTGTATACTTCAAATTGAAAATCTTTATAAACATGTGCATGAAAAGGGAGGTAGTATAGTTATACCCTTGATCCACATCATATTTTCAATTGGTATCACAATTAATATTCTTTTATGGTTATATACTCATATTTGATTTTCTATATATGTATGGTTCAAACTTCAAAAAGTATCAATTTTAATTGGTATTTACATTTTCATACATATATGATTTGATTGTGCTTACTATATCTTTACATCTTCAAGCACAAATTATGTTTATGTTATGCTTAATTTAGTCCTTAATGACAATTATTTTTCAATTGGTATCTTATACAAGCTTATGCCTTATTTTTATTGGTATTTCATAAAGGGGGAGAAAATTCATGTTTTATCTTTCATTCGATTTTATTATCAATTGGTATCTTACTCCTACTCTTTATGATGAAAAATGATATTATTCTATTAGTATATTATTTTCAATTAGTATCCTACGCTCCTAATGAAACATATTTTCAACTGGTATATGCTAACTTTTTCAATATTGGTATTAAGAATCTTAAATTGGTATTATTCTCTATTTGATGTCTTTATTGCAAAATGATTGTTTACCCAAAAGTTAGTTTGCTTTTCAATTGGTATCATGTTTCATTTTAAATTGGCATCTATAACTAAATAAGTTGTGTTTACCTAAAAATTTGGTTTTTACATTCAAATTGGTATCAAGATTATAAAATATTTACAATTGGTATCAAAAGTTTATAAGATACTTTCAATTATTATTATTTTGGTATCTTAAAAAATGTTGTTTACTTTTATATTGGTATTTTTTGGTATCATTAAACAGGTTGTTTATTTACGATTGGTACCTTAAACATTTTTATTTAGTTTCTATTGGTATCATAATTTGGTATCATAAAGAAGTTTCATAATATTTTAATTGCTTAAGCTTAACATCTTCTCTATATATAGATTCATGTTGAGTTTATCCCATATTCAGGAGCTTGACTACTCTTCTCTATGTCTTACACGTATGTTGTAGGAGCTTCATATCTTCTTTTATACATTATATATTATGCGTTATGTGATTAGGGTTTAGTCATCTTTTTTTCGTGTAATGCGTGTATGCAGAGAGAGTTTCCTTCTCATCTTTCCTCTTCATGAATGTATATCGCATATTTATTTATTCCTATTGTTTGTATTTAATAAAAGAGGGAGAAAATTTTTTATTTATGTCCCTTTGTTGATTTTTTTTGACAAAAAGGGGGAGAACATTTTTTTTGTTTACTCATGCCCTTTGTTGATGAATTGACAAAAAGGGGGAAGATTATTTGAGCTTATAAATGCATGATTTATTTCATTTCCTTGTTTTATACAAAAGGGGGAGAATTATTTTAGAGTTTTTATATATGCATATATGCATGTTTAAGTTTATATTTGTTCAATTGGTATCAGAACATATATTCTTCATTTATGCATATATGTGTTGTTTGGTTTATGCATTCATTGAATACCTTTATTGTTTATTGTTATGCATGAGTTAACGGGGGAGCTTCTATGAAGCTTAACTTTAATCCTTGCATAATAACTCCATGAGTTTTGTCATCATCAAAAAGGGGGAGATTGTTGGCCCAAAGGCCATTCACTCTAGTTTTGATGATGATTAACTCATGTAGTTATAGTTTACTAATAATCTTATGATATTTAGTTTCAGATCAATCACCCACGTATTTGTCCTATGATATATGCAATGCTATATGTACATCTCAGTTCAGATCACAACAACAGAACAAAATAAAATATATTGGAATTAAATTAACATGTGCCTATATGCAGCTGTCTAAATCGTTTTAAGTGTTCAAATACCATATTTTAATTCTTTAATCATTACAGTGTGTAGGCAATCAAAGTAGATAATTAGAAGAAGAATACAACAATATATGTAACTTGCAAATTTCCTACAAAAGACAAAGTACAATTTCCAAAAAATTGTCACATTTTCGTGACTTTTCTTTGATTTCCGCAGCAAAGTTTTAGAAGTAAGCTTTCTGCTTTTTAGAGGAAGGAGAGGCAAGCAAGAGTAGACTTCTGCAATAGAAAAATTCTGTAAAAATTGTCTTGCACACCAAAATAGAGAGGAAAATATTAACAAAAATGTGAAATCAAAATCATTCCCATCCCTAGCAATGGAGCCAAAAATTTTGATCAGGATGAAGCCAGCACTTGAAAATGTGTGTTTTATGAAATCAATGTAAAAGCATGCGTGCTAATGTTCCCTTAATACTTTCATTATATCATTAGCTCAACGGGTCAAATCCATAGGAATGGGAGGCGATAGAAGCAATAACATTTCTTATTTACATTAATTGCTAAAGATTCTTATTTGTTAAAGAACGAGAAAAAGTAAAGAAAAAGAAAAAAATCTAGAAGTGATAGGTGAAGAAGGCGATAAAATGCAATGTGAAAACAAAAGAGAAGTGGTTTTGAATTGGTAAAAGAAAAAAAGAAAATAAAAATGAGATAAAAGAAAATGAAATTAGAAGATGTTTTGGAAAATGATTTTAAAACAAAATAAAAGAAAAGAAGAAGTAGAAGAAATAGGAGATTAAAATAACATGAAATAAAAATGGTATTTTTATGTTGAAGAAAAGTTTTGAAATAAAATAAAAAGAGAAGAAGATTCATGACAACTAACTACTAAATGTTCCACTATCATGCTAACCTCTTGGTGATAGTTGCCTCATATGAATTCTTAGCCACCACTAATCCTTGGCTTCAAGAGACGACACAAAGCATGGCACATAAGATTGTTCTTCCACATTCAAACCACACATTCATTTCACACAATCAAAATGCAAACAACTATTAAATCATCAAAATCGGTTAGAGGTGAGCATGAAATAAAGAAGACATTGAAAGTTAGCTTGTTAGTGGTTAGATATTAGAATATTAAAATGTTAGAATCTATCATTATGAGCCATCAATGGCTCTTGCAAGAGCAAGGCCTTGCAGAGGAAATTAGATTCATGTGGATTATCAAGTAAGAGGTTAGATGATTAGTGGTTAGTAGTTAAATTGTCATGAGAAGAAAAAATTAGCTAAGCATCATGTAGAAGATGGAGAAGATTATAATGGAGAAGAAAGGAGATACCTTTACTGAAAATCACCTAGAGGGGGGGTGAATAGGTGATAATGCTAATCAATGAACAATATAAAAACTATGATGCAACAATTGCCCAAAACAAGACTAAGAGCCGAATGCCCCGTAAAGGGTTCTGAACTCCTTCCTCCTGATTCCTCTTGAAATGAGTTAGAGGTGCGCAATGCAACCTTGTTGTATGGGACTATGATTGACAAGATGAATGAAAACAAATGAATATTGCAATGAAGAGTAGAGCAAGTAATAAGTGCAATGAAAATAAAGCAAGGAGCATAAGAATGTAAACCAAACGCAAACACCGAGAATTGTTATCGAGGTTCGAGCACCAAGCTCTACTTCCCCGCCTTCCCCAGAAGGATTACTAACTACTTTCACTATCACAAAGATATCACAAATACACCGGAGTACCCAACTCCACAATCTCAAGTACAAACAATCTCTTAGTAGTCAAAAGACCACAAACTTTCTCTTTCAAAATTCTCTTCCCTTACAAGGTCCTTAGAGAACAACGAGTATGATTTGAAGCTCTTGTGTGCAAAGAGAAAAGAAAAAGAAATCAGAGAATTCTTAAAACACTTCAGAAAATGAGAGAGAATTTCAGCACAAAAACCAAGAAACCAAGCTCTTTTGAATGCCTTAAACTTTTGAAAATATTCTAATGATGATTAATTGAATTCCTCCCCAAACACCCCTATTTATAGGAGAGGGCTAGGGTTTAGAGATAAAACATACTTAAGGCTAATCAGGTCATATTAAGTTCAAAATATATCATTTAGACCAATTTTAAACACAAAAAGACAAAAATAAACAGCTCAGAAAAATGCCCGTTACTGTTCAAACGGATCTATCGGTCGACCGTAGTTCAAAATAAAAGAGCCGTTACTGGCTAACGGTCGACCGCCCGGTCGACCAAAAAATACAGAGAGCAAAGGGTTTACAGTCAGGCAACTATCGGTCGACCGCACGGTCGACCGTGAAACGTGCACACGGATACGTGCATCTGCCAGAACCTCGGTCGACTCTGGCGGTCGACCGGATAGACCTGACACAGGGACGGCCGACCGGGCGGTCAACCGGCTCAGGTCAAAAGTCAGACTATAAACAGAAACTTGAAGAGACTTTGATTTTAAATAAAGTATTTTTGAATAGGGATAAGTATAAAATATAAAGATGAATTTGTAGACAGAAGATTGTATACTAAAGTATTTTGTACATATTATAAGAGATGTTTTTGAATACGGATGTGCGTAAAAACGTGTGTGTTGGAGCTTTAAACCTATTCACTATTCTTTAACAAAACTATAAAACTAAAAACAAATCTATTGAAGACTTCTAAAGCAATCTTGAAGTCTTGAGCCATGCTATGCCTTACTAGATCCTTCTCTTCTATGTTCCTTCCTTGATGTGCAATATGCCTTCTTTGCTTCATGAACCTAGAAGTTGTTGCAATAGCTAAGCAATGGCCTCCAAATGTGGTACTAACCTGAAACTTATCTTGAACAAACTTATTAGTACCAAATAGCTCTTATTTGGTTTGTCATCATCAAAACTCAATAAATGGAGAGTGTAACCTTTTGGGCCAACAATCTCCCCTTTTTGATGATGACAACAAATAGGCTATAAACAAGAATAGGGGAGGAAAAAGCTCCCCCTCAAATTATGCTATCATAAAACAATGTAAGCAAAAAAAAAACCATAGGATTAAAAATCATGAAATTTAAAACCATGAATTAGAATTCTTGCAAAAACACTTAAAAATACTTACAACAACATGTTATAAACTCATATAAACTCATAATACTATCATAAAAACTCATTCTCTCCCTTTTTGTCATACATCAAAAAGGGTTAAGAAAACATTTTTATTCAATAACACAACATTAAGTTCACCACAAATGAAGGAAAATCTAGAAAAATCAAGTGATTTTGTAAAAATATCGGCAAGTTGCAAATCCGTAGAAACATAATCAATATCTATATCTCCTTTCTCAAAATGATCTCTAAGAAAGTGATATCTAATCTCAATGTGCTTGGTCTTGCTATGTTGATTTGCATTCTTAGTCAAATGTATGGTACTAGTATTATCACAAAATATTTTAATATTCTTATAATGCAAATCATAATCAAGGAGAGTATGTTTCATCCAAAGGACTTGTGCACAACAAGCACCCGCGGCAACATACTCCGCCTCGGCGGTTGAGAGAGCTACGGAATTTTGTTTCCTAGAAGACCATGAAACAAGACAATTACCAAGAAATTGACATGTCCTACTAGTACTCTTTCTATCTACTCTACAACCCGCATAGTCGGCATCCGAATAACTCGTCATTGAGAAATCTCTGGTCTTCGAATACCATAGACCCATTCCATCGTTCCCTTAATATAACGAATAATGTGTTTTACCGCAATAAGATGGGACTCTTTGGGACACGATTGAAATCTAGCACAAAGACACACACCAAACATGATGTCCGGCCTACTTGCCGTCAAATACAAAAGACTTCCTATCATGCTTCTAAACAATTTATTATCAACATTTTTACCTTGGTCATCCTTATCAAGCTTGGTTGTAGTTGCCATGGGAGTGTTGCACACCTTTGAGTCTTCAAGTCCGAACCGCTTTACGAGTTCCTTTGCGTATTTGGCTTGACATATGAAGTTCCCATCTTGTAATTGCTTGATTTGGAGTCCAAGAAAGAAATTGAGCTCACCCATTGAAGACATTTCAAATTCAAGTTGCATGACCTTTTCAAATTCCTTGCATAAAAGCTCATTAGTAGAACTAAAAATTATATCATCAACATAAATTTGCACAATTAAAATGTCATTATCAACATGCTTAGTGAATAGGTTGTGTCTACTTTGCCTTTAATAAAATCATTTGAAATGAGAAAACTAGAAAGCCTTTCATACTAAGCTCTTGGAGCTTGTTTCAATCCATACAAAGCTTTATCAAGTTTAAAACAAAATCGGGATGAATATGATCAACAAAACCGGGAGGTTGAGCAACATAAACTTCTTCATTAATAAACCATTCAAAAATGCACTTTTCACATCCATTTGAAAAAGTTTAAAGTTTTTGAAAGATGCAAAAGCTAGTGTCATCCGTATGGCTTCAAGCCGTGTTACGGGTGCAAAGGTCTCCTCAAAGTCAATTCCTTCAACTTGAGTGTAACCTTGGGCCACTAACCTAGCTTTATTCCTAATGACATTTCCGGACTCATCCATCTTGTTTCAAAGATCCACTTAGTACCAATTATTGGTCTATCGTGGGGCCTAGGAACAAGGTGCCAAACTTGGTTGCGCTCAAATTGATTGAGTTCCTCTTGCATGGCAAGCAACCAATATGAGTCCGTCTCGGCTTCGAGAATGCTTTTGGGTTCAAAGTGAGAAATGAAAGCAAAGTTACCACATAGGTCATGGAGTTTGGAGCGCGTTGTAACTCCTTTAGATGCATCACCCAAGATGAGCTCCTTAGGATGATTTGTAGCGTATCTCCAAGCTCTAGGAAGCGGTTGAGAGCTTTCATCTTTATCATCTTGAACATCACCAATAGGTTCTTGCTTTTCTTCTTGAGTGGGTGAGTCCTTCAAGGATAGTCTCTCCATGTCTTCACCTAATGGGTCAATCTCTACAACATTCTCAACAACCACATTAGATTCTTCAAATTTAACATGCATGGAATCTTCAATGGTAAGTGAAGATCTATTAAATACTCTATAAGCTTTGCTAGTAGAAGAGTATCCAACAAAGATAGCTTCATAAGCCTTAGCATCAAATTTACCCAAATTATCCTTAGTATTTAAAACAAAACACTTGCATCCAAAAACTTTGAAGTATGCAACATTTGGTTTTCTAGAATGATACATTTCAAAAGATGTTTTGGAAGAATTTTTGCACAAATAAATACGATTTGAAATATAGCATGCGGTGTTTACGGCCTCGGCCCATAAATATTGAAGGAGGTCATATTCACTTATCATTGTCCTAGCCATCTCTTGAAGTGTTCTATTTTTCCTTTCTACAACTCCATTTTGTTGTGGAGTCCTAGGACAAGACATTTCATGCTTGATTCCCTTTTCATCACAATAAGTCATGAAGAGCTGGTTAACAAACTCACCACCTCTATCACTCCTTATTTTCAAAATCGAAAAACCTTTTTCTTTTTCAACCCTTTTTCGAAAAACTTTGAAATGAGAAAAAGTTTGATCTTTGTGTTCCAAAAAGAAAACCCAAGTGAAGCGAGAAAAATAATCAACTAAAACAAATGCAAATCTACTACCATTTAAACTCTTAGTTTTAGTTGGTCCAAAAAGATCCATATGAATTAATTCTAAAGGCCTAGTTGACATGAAATCCTTGATTGGTTTGAAGGAAGACTTGGTTTGTTTCCCAAGTTGGCGCGCACCACAAATGCGGTCTTTCTCAAACTTCAAGCAAGGTATACCCTTCACTAATTCCTTTGAATTAATCCTAGAAAGATGGTCAAAAGAAGCATGTCCTAATCTTCTATACCAAAGCCAAGAATTTTCATCAAAGGCATTTAAGCATTTAGTATAACACTCTACATTAAGCATGTCAATGAGGTAAACATTATCATCACGAAAACCGGTGAGAATACAATCATTGGTTTTAACATCAACAATCTTGCAAGAAGAATCATCAAAAATAACTTTAAGTCCACGATCACAAAATTGACTTATGCTAAGCAAATTATGTTTTAAACGATCAACAAGTACAACATTTTCTATAGTGGGAGATGTACCAATTTGAATGTTTCCTATACCGATGATAGTGCCTTTGGAGTCATCCCCGAAGGTGACGGAGCCACCTTCCATGTACCTTGATAGGGTTGTAAAGTTATTGATGTCCCATGTCATGTGTCTTGAACAACCACTATCAAGGTACCACCGCTCCCTACGTCTTGGAGCCTTGGTGTGTACCTACATCAAATAATTTAGGACTTGATTTTGGTACCCACATTTTCTTGGGTCCTAAAGGGTTAGTGCCATGAACCCAAACAAGATTATTTGATCTATTTACTTGGTCATAACAAAATTTAGCTAAGTGTCTATTTTTACCACAATAAGTGCATATATACACTCTACCATATTTAAAGGCATAGTGAGTGTGTGACTTGTGAGCATATGAATTGTGAGCATGAGAAGTTTTAGCATGAGTGTTGTGTGTAGTGTGAGCATGAGAAATTTTATCATGTGAAGTATGCTTTTTAGAAAACTTTTCTTCAAGTTTCTTAGTATTGAAAGCACAATCTTTTAAGACTTTTTCAAAATCAACCATTTTAGATTTTAAGGAAGAAATTTCTTTTTCATCAACCATAGGAGATTTTGCCTTACAAGAAGCCTTGTAGGCACAAAATTCTTTTTGAATAGAAATGAGATTAGAAGAAATATCATCTTTTTCTTTGAAAACCATAGCAAGTTGATTTTTAAGAAAAGCAACTTCTTTTTGCAATTTAAAACATTCAATCTTCTTATTGTCATAAGTTTCGGAAAGTTCAACAAAGGCATGTACAAGAACTTCCTTACTTAATTCATCATCTTCATCATCAAGAGGTTGAGGGTTACCTTAGGTGTGTTTGCCATGAAACACATGTTTGCCGTATCCACCTCTTCTTCGGACTCGCTTTCCGAATCCCAAGTAGCTTTGTATGCTTTCTTTTCCTCCGGCTTCTTTGGCTTGAAGGAGGAAGTCATCTTCTTCTTGAACTCCGGGCAATCCGCCATGATATGTCCGGTTTTCGGCAATTATAGAAAATGATTCTTCTCTCCTCTTTACCTTCAAATTTCTTCGGATGTTGAGCTTGTTCTTCCGGTACATCCTTTTGACATTTCGTACAAGGAGGGAGAGCTCCTCATCTTCTTCTTCATCTTCTTCATCGTCTTCAAGAGTGGATGAAGACTTGAAACCTATGGACTTCTTCTTTAGTGGAGCGGCCTCTTCTCTTGCTTTCTTTTCCATCTCATGGGTCTTTAAGTTCCCAATTAGACTAATGAGGTCCATCTCATCCTTGTCGTTCAACTCTTTCAAGGTAGTGGCCTTAATCTCCCATGATGTAGGAAGAGCCCGAATCACTTTTCGCACCTTTTGATCATTTGAGATGTCATCACCTAAAGAAGAAAGAGCATTGGTGATTTTAGTAAACCTTGTAATCATGCTATCAATTGATTTATCATCAAAATTTTAAAAGATTCATATTGAGACCTCAAGAGATCTATCTTAGCTCTCTTGACTTGTGAAGTCCCTTCGTGTGTGACCAATAAGTGTTGCCAAATCTCATAGGCGGATTGGTAATGAATTACCCGTGTAAGGTCATCCTCATTCAAGGCAGTTAAGAGGGAATTTTGGGCTTTGGAGTTAGCCTCATATTCTCTAAATGTAAAGTCAGTCCAAGTGCTCTCATCACTATCGGGTACTACATAGGGTTAGGTGAAGGATTTAGCTACTAAACTACCCAAAGATTGCAAGAATATAGTCATCCTAACTTTCCAAATAGGGAAATTAAGTCCATCAAATTTAGGAGGGGTTTTGATGTTCTCGGCCATGTTTACTAGTGATGAATGAATGAATGAAAAAATGTTGATTAGCAAATATTAAGGATCTCTCTATGGATGTTAAGCCAAACCTAGAGTCCAAGCTCTGATACCAATTGAAAATCACCTAGAGGGGGGGTGAATAGGTGATAATGCTAATCAATGCACAATATAAAAACTATGATGCAACAATTGCCCAAAACAAGACTAACAGCCGAATGCCCCGTAAAGGGTTCTGAACTCCTTCCTCCTGATTCCTCTTGAAATGAGTTAGAGGTGCGCAATGCAACCTTGTTGTATGGGACTATGATTGACAAGATGAATGAAAACAAATGAATATTGCAATGAAGAGTAGAGCAAGTAATAAGTGCAATGAAAATAAAGCAAGGAGCACAAGAATGTAAACCAAACGCAAACACCGAGAATTGTTATCGAGGTTCGAGCACCTAGCTCTACTTCCCCGCCTTCCCCAGAAGGATTACTAACTACTTTCACTATCACAAAGATATCACAAATACACCGGAGTACCCAACTCCACAATCTCAAGTACAAGCAATCTCTTAGTAGTCAAAAGACCACAAACTTTCTCTTTCAAAATTCTCTTCCCTTACAAGGTCCTTAGAGAACAATGAGTATGATTTGAAGCTCTTGTGTGCAAAGAGAAAAGAAAAAGAAATCAGAGAATTATTGAAAACACTTCAGAAAATGAGAGAGAATTTCAGCACAAAAACCAAGAAACCAAGCTCTTTTGAATGCCTTAAACTTTTGAAAATATTCTTGTAATGATGATTAATTGAATTCCTCCCCAAACACCCCTATTTATAGGAGAGGGCTAGGGTTTAGAGATAAAACATACTTAAGGCTAATCAGGTCATATTAAGTTCAAAATATATCATTTAAACCAATTTTAAACAGAAAAAGACAAAATAAAACAGCTCAGAAAAATGCCCGTTACTGTTCAAACGGACTGGTCGGTCGACCGTAGTTCAAAATAAAAGAGCCGTTACAGGCTAACGGTCGACCGCCCGGTTGACCTAAAGATACAGAGAGCAAAGGGTTTACAGTCAGGCAACTATCGGTCGACCGCACGGTCGACCGTGAAACGTGCACACGGATACGTGCATCTGCCAGAACCTCGGTCGACTCTGGCGGTTGACCGGATAGACCTGACACAGGGACGGCCGACCAGGCGGTCGACCGGCTCAGGTCAAAAGTCAGACTATAAACAGAAACTTGAAGAGACTTTGATTTTAAATAAAGTATTTTTGAATAGGGATAAGTATAAAATATAAAGATGAATTTGTAGACATAAGATTGTATACTAAAGTATTTTGTACATATTATAAGAGATGTTTTTGGAATAAGGATGTGTGCAAAAACGTGTGTGTTGGAGCTTCAAACCTATTCATTATTCTTTAACAAAACTATAAAACTAAAAACAAATCTATTGAAGACTTCTAAAGCAATCTTGAAGTCTTGAGCCATGTTATGCCTTGCTAGATCCTTCTCTTCTATGTTCCTTCCTTGATGTGCAATATGCCTTCTTTGCTTCATGAACCTAGAAGTTGTTGCAATAGCTAAGCAATGGCCTCCAAATGTGGTACTAACCTGAAACTTATCTTGAACAAACTTATTAGTACCAAATAGCTCTTATTTGGTTTGTCATCATCAAAACTCAATAAATGGAGAGTGTAACCTTTTGGCCAACATTTACATAGATTATCACCATCTATTACATCAATAATTCTTTATCTCTTTCTGAATCAATTCAGCCCTACTATAAGATCTAAAATAAAATGAAAATATAAAAGAAAAGAAAAGAAAAGAAGAACACCTACATTACACTACACTAAAAGAGAGAAAACCTAACCTACTCGCTGATCTGCTTCTGTTTCAGGTCTCTGCTGAGGTATTTATTGGCAATAGGAGGTTTCAAAAGACGAGATGAGGCCACGCGTCAAAAATTGACACGTGGCTCACCAAGATGGCAACTTAGGTCCCTGATTTAGGCGAGCAGTTTCATTTCATTTTGGGGACCTTCCAGATATTATCAGATTCAGGTATTTGGGTCCAGATTTTTGCCAGACATACGCCAACGTTTAGATTTAATGTATCTTCTAGAAACTCTCTAACTTGGTTTTCAAGAAATCTAGATTTAATTACCCAAATGGGTTTAATTAAGCTCTTACTACCCTTTTTCCTTCTAGTCTTGATTATCTGCAAAAGGGACCAAAGCACGATTTAGAAATGATATTTTATTCATAAAGCAGTAGGAAAATGCAATATAAAAGTGCAATATCATAGACTAACCATCATGTCACTCACCTTCAAGCAAAGATACAACGTTGACAAGGATTCTAGGTAAATCATCAACCAGAAGAGGTAGGTAAGTTCTTGAGTTTTCTTTTCTTTTCTTTTAGTCCTTTAGTTTAGATCACCACCGTCTCCCAACTCTTTTATTCACTCTTTAATTTCTTTCTTTAACTTAGTTTTCTATTTTCCAAAGTCATCATCTCCTTGTATCTATCATTTTCACAAATTAACATACTTTCATTTTTCTTTTATTTTAAAGAACAAGAGAAGAACTTTAACCATTTTCAAGTAACTTAAAAGAAGACTTATTAAAAGTTTCTATCGCTAGTCCCTCCTTGTGGATCACGACCCGCATAGCCACTCGCTATAGCGGTGGTATTAAGTATCTTGCATTACCTATAATCAAGTTCTGAAATTCTGTATTTTTTTGTGAAGGTTCCAACTCCAATAAAATTTTCACGCCATTGCCGGGGAGGGACGGTATCTTTTTTTATTTACTTTATTGATTAACTTTCTTCTCTGTTCTTGGTATATAGGTGTTGATTGAGTTTTCCTGCACACAAAATAGAGAATATTAGATGTAGAAAAAAAATGTGCAAGTGCTCAATTCTAATCCGCGGTAGCAAGGCTATGCGGGTCGTGATCCTCAGGGAGGGACTAGCGATAGAAGCGTTTGTAAGTTATATCTAAAAATTTTTTATTTATTTTTATGTTAAGTTAGGAAGAAAGGAGATAGAGAAGAAGAAGTGGTATTTACAATGAAGTGGAAGAAAAGAATTTAAGAAGATGTGGAAGATGTGGATCTAAACTAAAGAAAGAAAAGAAGAAAAACTTATAACACGTACAAACCTCTTTAGCCTGTTTACCTTTGATCCGTGCGATGATTTACCTTTTCTTGGAAGACTTGCAAGTATGGCGTATAGGATGTTCATCGCCATAAGCCATCAAGGGTTCTTCTTTGGCTAGGTAGTCTCAATGCAATTGGGTCTCATTGTTCACAAGGCATTAGAGAAAAACAAATGGAGAAAACAAGAATAAAGAAATACAAGAATAAACAAGAGTTGAAGAACATAAAACAATAAAAGACAAAACGAACCTTAAATGGATTTCATTAACAATGGAAGAAATAGTAGGCTTACACCGCTGTCATCTCAGTACAAGCATGGACACTTTCCTCCATGAAAGCTTCCTCCACTCTCAGTTACAGAATTTACCAAAAGAAAAACGAAAAGAAAACCTAAACTAGAAGAAGGAGAAAAGCCTAAAACCCTAAATTTGGCCCTCTGGCTCTGGATGCTTTTTGTGTTGCATCTGCAGGGGTATTTATAGGAGTTGGAAGATGTAGAGTCCTGGTACAACTCTCCCAAAAAATCTTATCTCCAGACTTGTGGCACTTATCCATAGAAGTTCAAATCTGTCCTGTAACTTATTATCATGTTGATCACCGAAATTAGCTTATCTATGGACTGAATTGGAAAGTTTGATCAACATAAGAGTTGTAGGCCTTCAAGTCTTCTTTCTGGAGCATCTTAAATCATCAGATTTGCATCTGTAGCAAAAGTTATAATCTGAATACTAAACATGTACAGTCTGAATCCGAATTTATCTTTAAAACTCTTCTTCTTTTATCTTTAGGATTAGCTTTATCCCCTAAAACTTTTAGGACTTTATCTCCTGAATTTGAACTAGATTAATCCTTTCCTCATTTGGATTCAATTTAATCCAACTTTGAATAGGATTGGGATAAAATGAGCTTCTTGTATTTTTTATCTTCATCCTGCAAGTGTTTAGGGTTGAATAGAAGTCTATCTTCCTTCCTTCTTCTTGTATTTGCAACTTTGGCCCTTGTGTATTTGCAATTTTGGCAATTGATATTTGCAACTTTTGCATTGGGCTTGAAGATGAGCTTTGGGCTTCTTTTTAGGCTTTATTTCTTTATTTTAATATTTCGAGGCCTGCACAATAAATCACAAAATATTAATAAATTTGCAGAATTATAGAATAAATATAAAATGTGATGGGTAAATTAATGATAAAAATGCACTTTTCTACCACTCACACCCCCCACACTTATCTTTTTGCTCGTCCTCGAGTAAAAATCAAAAAGAAAAAGAAAAAGAAATCTAATCTAACTAACTCACTTTCGTAGGAATCACGGTTGCACTTAGCATGTGCAACAACCGTTAAACCCCCTAGGTTACCCTAGAGGACGAGTGTTGTCTCGTGATGGTTTTCAGCGATTACACCCCACAAAATCCATAAAATGAAAATATTTGAAATACTTTGAAGAAACTAAGTAGTCTATAAGTTTTTTAGGATCCTCATTTTTATTCATTCTTTAAACTTAGTCTTATAAGTGAATTGTTATTCAATTTAGGTAAGGATCAAAATTGAATTTTAGTATAGTCTTTTTCGTTACCAAAATCATATGCTCCTTATGAATTTATACTAGGAATTCCTTAACTTGGACTCTCAAGCCTCCTTATTATTTATTTATATATACTCTTTTTTTTTGATATGTATAACTCATCTAATTTTCTTTCGTGTAAGTATCAAGGCTTCGTGGGCCCTTATACCTAACTATTGACTATTAGATGTGTTTAGTACATATATAAGTATTTTTTTCTTAGTTTCCTCAGCTTTCTAATCCACCCATGTAACGAACTTAAAGTCGATGACTCCCAAACTGGTTGGCTTTAGGGCCCATGTGAGAAAACACCCCGCGGACTCAAGTTCGAGTGAACTAGGCCCAAAACTAAGGACTTATTTTTATTGTTACTTTTTTTTTACACTCACCTTTAGGCGTGAATACTTATGCTTCTTGAGGCACATGTATCCAGCTTAATTAGTGATTCTTTTTTTTTTTTTTTATATCTATGAGGCACAAAGGTCTTTGTCTTAGAATCCTAGATATGCATTAGGTATGCTCATTAAGCTAAAAATTAAGACTAACTACTTATTCAATTTCTCCTCCTATACCTAAAATTCAACAATTTATTTATTTTGACCAGTTTTTAGAAATCCTAATCATGATTTTCCTAATCCTTAAAACTAACTTAGATTTCTTTCAAAAATAAGTCAAAATATTTCCTTTTTATAACAATTTTTTTTTTAGTAAATTTTGTTAGTTTTCTACCTATGTTAGTATGTTAGTAAAGCCCCCCCCCACACTTATCTCATGCATTGTCCTCAATGTATGAATGAATGCATATATGCATGAAACAAAGAGAAGAAGGCAGAAGTTACCTCAAGGTTGGTTTTCCGGAGGTGGTCTAATTGGGCCAAGCGTTGCTACCCAATCAAGATAACATAATATTTGGTGGAACCCACCAGAAATTTTCCTTACATAACCCACTAAAATGTATATATATCATTTTTTAAATTTCCACCCCATCAAATTTCAAATTTCATAATAAATTTCAAAGTCAATTGTGTCAACCTCCTTGTCCCAAAGGAGTATGAAAGATGGAATGATTGACTTGGACATGGGAAGTACGGGAACGAATACCGACTCAGGAAAGAAACTTAAATCAGTAATGGTTCAGGAGTCGGCTAAGTTCAGGAAGTGGGTCCAAATCAATAAGTTGAAGCTCAAGTCCACATCATCTTCCCACAATGGAATGTGACTCAATGTTGGTGATTCAAGTTCAGGAATGATAGGTGTGGGAACCAAACTGACTCTAAAAGATTACCTAAGTCAGGTAACAAAACAGGAGTCAATAATGATTCGGGAATTTGAACTTGCTCACAGATTTGAGAATCTAGGTCACTATATCTCATTGGGTTCAATGATATAAAAGTCAGAACTTGCCAATTTATCCATGGGACTTTCAAAATTGCACAATTGGTCAAGTTCAATATAATCCTCAAAATGGGTGACTCAATTTCATGATGAATTGGCACAGGATCCAATGTTGACTTAGGAAAAGTAAAATCAGATGGAGACACTGGAGTCATTATTGAATCAGGAAATAACATTGAATCATCGAGTGAAAGATCATGATCATATTCATGTTCAAGTTTCTATTTCAGGAAAGGAAAACTTGCCAAGTTATCACAATTTGAAGTTTCGGCAAGTTCACATGATGGTACTGAATTAGAATCTTGTTGTCCAAAGCAACTTGGTTCGTCGGCTCTAAGAGAATGGTCAGCGAAAGCAGAAATGGCCGAACTGTGAGAACGTAAAGATTGAACCATCATATCTATATCATGATCACGGGCTAATCTAGCCTGAGTCATGGCAGCAAGCATCCTTTCATAGTCGATAGGTGCATCATGTTGTGATTGGACTTGAAAAGAGGAGGTGTAATCATGATGAAGTTGTGAGTCGGTGGACTCACGCATAATCATGTCTGCGATTGATGGTAATTGTTGCTTGGACTCATACATACTCATCATTTCCTGGATAGATGGTAATCTATTCTGACTGGGTGGATCTGAGTATGAATCATTGAAAATGTGGACTAGATGGATATGGGAGGACAATTTGGTTGAAAATTAGACTCGGGGAATTGAAACCCCATGAACTCTGTGAAGAGTTGAAATTATTATGCAAATTATAGTTATAAGATGGGGGGTGTGGGTTATAGTCATTCGGATAAGACCATTCCGGCACACTATTGATCAAAATTATGATATGCCAGGTTGGTAATATCCGAAAAATAGTTAGGTGTGTAATATGGATTAAAATTGGAAAATTATTATATGCCATATCACACAAACCAAACAAAGAAAAAAACAAATAATCAAACAAAAAAGAAAAAAAATCTAACCTAAGTTAGGGTAGACCTAGACCTAGACGACTCCTAACTGGTTAGACTGTCCACGGGAGGTAGGGTGTAGACTTTGACCACAAGTTAATCAGCCAGGTCGGGGCAAGAGTGGTGGGAGGTTTTCCGTCAAAGACGTTCCTTAATTAAATAACCACCACTCTTCGGCTTTCGGCCCTCAATCCCCTTCCTAGACACTGATTTGGCAGGAGTCAACTTCCAACACCTTTCCCCCTTAGGATAATCTCCTAATTGAGTCCGAGTGTCCCTAGGCCAACGTCTACTAATTTTTAAGTTAGGCTTGGGTTAGTGAGGGCTTGGGATATGATTTTGGGGCTAAGGAAGGGTGATGAAATCCCCACCTTATCTTGTTAATGGTTATGCCCTTAAGATGAATTAGTGCAAGTGTACAAGATAAGTAGATAAGATTCACTCAAAGCAGAAAATCAACCAAGAGATGAGTCCTATTCTACATGCAATGCGAACGTACCTTGCTGCTCCAGCACTCTTCAACAGTAAAAGAAAGGAATTGAAAAGACACTGCCTAATATGCAAACATCTAATCAATTTTTATCTTTACACAATAGTTTACTGTTGAATTAATTAGCAGTATACATGTTTGTCACAGAACAGATTTTAACAGAGCAGAAAACAAATATTAAAATTTTGCTACAACCTGCAGAAAACTCAGTCAGTAGTTCTCTGCTACTGACGCGGATCCGCGATATTGCCGCGTTTCTGCGGCAAAGTAGCAGGCTCTGCTGCTCTGCCTTCGAGGCAGAGGCACAGAGTTGCTATATGTCCACTTCTGCTGCTATTTTCCTGTTCTCCAACCTGCAAACAGAAAAGAATAAAAGAATTAGTTAATAAATTTTTTTTATTTAAATAACTTACCGTCCCTCCCCGGCAACGGCGCCAATTTGTTGATTGAGTTTCATGCACACAAAATAGAGATATTAGATGTAGGAAAAAAATTTGCAAGTGCTCAATTCTAATCCGCGGTAGCAAGGCTATGCGGTCGTGATCCTCAGGGAGGGACTAGCGATAGAAGCGTTTGTAAGTTATCTCTAAAAATTTTTTATTTATTTT